>JACBKR010004788.1:0-21844 GCA_014218235.1 Colocasia esculenta | reverse complement strand
CGCACCTATCAAGATCACAGAAGATGGATCCCCTTGCTTCCCCTTCCAGCAGCAAAGAAGAAGCCTACAAAATTGCAGTCGCCTTCTGGATGAACAGAGGAAATCGCCTGGATCGTTCTCCTCCCCTCACAGAATGTTTACAGAAGAAACATTAATCCAAATAAAATACTCAACTCTCCCAGATGCTAAACTACAGCCAAAAACCTCACAGAACAATCCAACCCCATGAATCTCTCAACGATTTCCACAGAAGAAAAAAGATAACAGATGATCTCAGAAATTTTGCACCCGAAGAAAATAAAGAACAGATGATCTCAAAAATTGGGACAGAACCAAATGAAGAAAGAAAACTCAGATGAACTGAAATAATCACAAATGGAGTGAGCTTTGGAACACAAAAGAAATGGACAAATAAGCCCCTAGATCACCTTCACAAATTGCACAGAAGAAAGGAAGAACAGTTGAATCATAAAATTGCACAGAAGAAATCGAACTAAGAAATCTTGCACAGAAGAAGGGAAGAACAGTTGATTCGCAGCCCCTGGATCGATCTCTCAAACTCTCCAAAATAGAGAAAAAATATTGCTCAACCCTTCCCCACAGCAGCAGTCGAATCCCCAATTGCTTACAAAAGAAAACAGCAGAAGAAAACTAAACTCTCCTCTCACACCTAGCAGCAAGAACTGCAGAAGAAATCGCCCTCCCCAGGAAGAACCCATCTCCTTCCCTTGCTCTGAAATTTTACAGAAGAGAAAGAAACTAAAAATCCTAAAAATCGAACTCTTGGAGAAGAGGACCTTGGGGTCCTTTTATAGGCTCCTGGGCCTTCTGGCGAGTTCCTCTGTAGCATCCCGCACAGCCACCAGCTTCGGCCACCTCAGCAGATCCGCACGCCGTCGCCCCTGGTTCGCATGACCAGACGCACACCTGGTCGCCGCTTCACCTCCTCCATCGCGCCTGGGCGCTGGCCGCCCCGCACAGCACCACGCCACACCAAATCGTTGTGGCCAAACCCCATCGCCTCTGCAAATCCGCCTGAGCACCTTCACACCCCGGCCTCCAGATCTGGCCGCCACCTCAGCACAAACCAGCCAGCTCACGCACCCGGCCAGCCTTCATCCGCCAGCTGCGCCAAGTCACACCACCACATCCGCCAGAGCTCCAACCGCCTGCTTCACCTCCTCCATCGCGCCTCCATCAGCTTCCCCTGGCTGCATCCAGGTTTGGCCAGCTGCGCCATCGTCCGCATCACATGGCCCAAGCCCTGGCCGCCTCACATCTGCGCAGGACCGCCATCGTCCACCACCCAGCCGCCCTGCAGCTGCCGACCTCCACCGCCAGAGCAGCACTTTTGGGTTCTTCCGGCTTCTATTGACCTGGAAGACAGAATAAAAGGATAAAATTATGTGTGTGGCTAACTCTGGTTGGATGAGAGGGAAATGGTGCAATGAATCAGTGTTGGTGAAGAAAACAATTCTGGCCAATGGACTCATGAGGGGTATGTGGCATTATGGGATTGAGTATGATGGATTTTATTAAAATGTTTTTATTTATTTATTGGGATTGGGTGGGGGGTAAAAAGAAAATTTTATTTATTTACAAACTTATACCTATCTACTATTAAAAGTATTTACCAAATATTATTGCGATAAAAATATTATATTTACAAAAGATTTTTTTTTATTTTTTATTTTTCAAAATGAACCTAATTAGTCAATCTGTAAGGATGACTTATTAAATGAAAATCTAACATGTGTAGTCTAACCCATTATCAACTAATATGTCAAAATTTATTTCTGAATGAAATGAAATTAAAAATCAATGTGCACATTATTTATAGACAAATGATGTCTAAAATCAACTAAATGAATGAAATTTAACACGAAAAAATTTTGCAATTATCACTCCCCCCTACTTAAACATTGCTAGTCCCTTAGCAATAAAAAATTACTCTAAATGTAGGACTAGACGATGTAATGTCTCATGCTAAACAGCCATCATGTAAAAGATTAATGTGGAGATAGTCTTTCCTAACTGTAAAGACTATAACAAGAAATTGGTGCACAAACGATAGCTCACTTAAGAGTTCGCATCAGCCCTTCTGAAGTTCCTCTGCCTCAGCTAGTATGAGATTAGATTAATTCTAGAGAGAAGAAAGAATTGTGAAATATGATCCTTGCTCAGTCAGATTGGGTTGTTTCTCTCAGTTCCATTCTGTCCAACTTCCTTGAGAATTATTTCTCTGAGCTGAGGACTTTGCCTCTTTATTTGCACTTTGTGCACTCAGATTTTTTTTCTTTCTTTTTTCATCCACAATGATGCAACCCATCACTTTTCAAGAGTAGCGAGTCCAACTTTACTCAGATCCAGGGTATTTTTCATGGATATATTTTTTTCTTTTGCTTTTACTTTTATTTTTGCTTTTTCTTTTCTTTTTCTCTTAAAGGAAGGATGGGCAGTCAGGTTCCTTGATCACATGTCTTCACTTCCTTCGCAATTCACTTAAGGGGAAGGGAGAAAACCAATCACCTCTCTCCTACTAGCTTAACAGATTTGCTACATTCGGGTTCAGCTAGTCTAAGTGGTTGTGTAGTGTGTGTATGAAAATCTCTTGCCATAAATCCTTACATAAGGTAGACAAGAAGTACATGTAACCTTTACTAGATGCTACCTGACATGGATGTTTGCAAAGGGATGTGACAACTACAAAATTTTAATGGTTAAAGATCAGACACATAGTCTGGGTTGCGCAATGCCATGCATTTTTATTCAAAGATGAAACATTGTGAAAATTTCTTTTTATTTGCACATGCTCTATATAAAGAATGAAGCATTAGTTAGGATGGGGACTATGAATGCATGCTTATTCTACCTCTCCCCCCTACTTATTTACAGGAAAAGAAAGTAAGACAGAGAATTACCTGATAAAAGAAATCTGTACACTTGGGTTGCCTCCCAAGAGCGCTAAGTTTATCGTCTTCAGCCAGACGCAATTAGGCTCTATTTGGCTTAGCTAGCTTGGTAGAGTCAATTTTCAGGAAGATGGACTTTCAAAGAAATGCTTTAACCTCTGCCCATAACAGTAAATGATTGTCCATTTTAGGATCAAGAATAGTGACAGCACCATTGTCACAAGCTTTAACGACAATATAAGGACCATCCCATCGGGACTTCAATTTTCCGGAAACAGACGAAGCCTAGAATTAAAAAACCAGACATTATCATGCACTTGAAAAGTTTTTCTATGAATGTGTTTTATCATGGAATGCTTTGGCCTTGGCTTTATAGATCTTGGAACTTTCATAGGCCTCATTTCTAAGCTCTTCTAGCTCATTCAGCTGCAAGTCCTTTGTTGACCAGCTTGGGCTAAATCAAGATTTACCTGTTAATAGCTCAATAGGCTCTATGCTCAAGTTCTACCGGCAGATGATAAGATTTTCCAAAAACAAGCCGATAGGGGGACATTCCAATGGGAGTTTTAAAAGCAATTCGGTAGGCCCACAATGCATCATCTAACATTTCTGACCAATCTTTCCTATCAGGCCTAACCGACTTTTGAAGAATGTTCTTGATCTCCCTGTTTGATACTTCTACCTGGCCACGGTTTGCGGATGGTAAGGTGTTGCTAGCTTATGGGTGATCCCATACTTCCTTAGGAGGGTTCTAATTGAATGTAATAAAATGAGGTCCTCCATCACTAATGATTGCCTTGGGCCACCCAAATCTAGAAAGATGTTTTTCTGAACAAATTTGATGACCACTTTATGATCATTGGTCTTTGTGGCAATGGCCTCTATCCATTTGGACACATAATCATAGCAACTAAAATGTATGTGTATCAAAGGATGGTGGAAAAGGTCTCATAAAGTCTATCCCTCATACATCAAAAATTTCTACAACCAAATGGGGTAAGAGGCATCATATCCTTCTTAGAAATGTTTCCCATGGTTTGACATCTAGGACAGGCCTTACAAAACTGGTGGCATCCTAAACAATGTAGGCCAATAGAAACCAGAGTCTAAGACCTTAGCAGCAGTCTTCTTTCCTGAAAAATGCCCTCCACAAGCAAGAGAATGGCAAAACTTGAGGACACTTTGATGCTCACTCTCAGGAACATCTTCTTATCACTTGGTCTGGTTCTATGAAAAATAGCTCTGGGTCCTCCCAAATAAAATATTTATCCCTAGCAAAGAATCTCTCTCTTTCATTTTTGGTCCAATCTCCAGGTACTCGTCCAATGACTTTATAATTCACAATGTGTGCGTACCAAGGAGATGAAATATTGGAGACAGCTAAAATGTGCTCATCTGGGAAAGAATCTCTAATAGGCATAGAGTCCGGGGCAACTATTCTGGACAAATGGTCAGCTACCACATTCTTGGACCCTTTCTTATCATGAATTTCCAGATCAAACTCCTGTAACAAGAGGATCCATCTGATCAACCTAGGCTTAGCATCCTTTTTGGCAAGCAAATGCCTTAAGGCAGCATGGTCAGTGAAAACAATGATTTTGGCTCCTAAAATGTAGGATCTGAACTTCTCCAAGGCAAAGACAACAGCTAGGAGCTCTTTCTCAGTGGTTGTGTATCGAATCTGAGTGTCATTCAATGTTCTGCTTGCATAATAAATCACTACAGATCCTCTATCAGTTTTCTGACCCAAAATGGCACTTATAGCAAAATCTGAAGCATCACACATTATCTCAAATGGTAATGACCAGTCTGGAGATTGTAGAATTGGAGCTCTGGTCAAATATCCTTTAAGTCCTCAAATGATTTATGACAAGCTTCGTCAAAAATGAAAGGAGTGTCTTTTAACAAAGAAGTCAATGGTCTTGCAATTTTGGAAAAGTCTTTGATGAACCTCCTATAGAATCCAGCATGACCAAAGAGGATCGAATTTATTTGACAGAGTTGGGAGGAGGCAATTCAGAAATGAGATTTATCTTGGCTTTATCTACCTCTATCCCTCTCTCTGAGACAATATGTCCTAAGACAATCCTCTCCTTAACCATGAAGTGGCTCTTTTCCCAACTTAAAACAAGATTGGCATTAATGCATCTTTTGAGCACTTCAGTCAAGTGGTCGAGGCACGAATCAAAGTTACTTCCAAACACAGAAAAATCATCCATGAAGACTTCTAAGTAATCTCCAGCCATGTTTGAGAAAATAGACAGCATGCAACGTTGAAAAGTGGCAGGGGCATTGCATAGCCCGAAGGGCATGCGTCTAAAAGCAAAAGTTCCAAATGGACATGTGAAAGTGGTTTTTTCTTGGTCCTCAGGGTGAATAGCCACTTGTTATACCCTGAATATCCATCAAGAAAGCAAAAGAATTTTTGACCTGCAAGTTTTTCTAAGATTTGGTCAATGAAAGGCAAGGGGAAATGGTCTTTCTTGGTCATCGCATTCAATTTGCGATAGTCAATACACACTCTCCATCCTGTAGCTAGCCTAGTGGGAATGAGCTCACCCTTTTCAGTTTGAATTACAGTTAGTCCTGACTTTTTCGACACAACTTGAGTTGGACTAACCCACTGGCTATCAGAGATGGGATAAATGAATCCAGCATCTAACCATTTGACAATCTCCTTTTTAACAACTTCTTTCATGTTAGGATTAAGTCTTCTTTGCATTTCTATTGAACTTTTAGAATTTTCTTCCAAGTATATGCGATGTGTGCACACTGAAGGACTTATCCCTCTCAAATCATCAATTGTCCAACTTATAGCTTTCTTATGACTTTTCAGAACTTCAATCAATTTCTCCTCCTCCGCCCTTCCTCAAGATCACTAGCAATTATGACGGGCCAAGTCTCATTCTCTCCAAGAAAGATGTACTTCAAACTAGCAGGGAGTGGTTTTAGCTCAACTTAGGAGGACACTCTGATGGAATTGATGGATCACTATTCTGAAATAAGGAATTAAATTGTCCTTCCTCTCCCTCAAACCCTAGAGCACATGGTTGGTCTACCGTTTCTTCCACACAAGATTCTTCCATGGAGTCTACCACTAGACAACTTTCTCCTTGGTTATGGTGCCTAGATGCCCTAAAAATGTTGATACTAACCCACCTATCCCCAAATGATATATCCATCATCCCAGTAGCACAATCAATGTTAGCCCTAGCTGTGGCCAAAAAAGGTTTACCAAGGATGATGGTGGACTGAGTTAAATCTTGAGGAGTGTTTATGTCCAGAATGACGAAATCGGCAGGGAAGTAACAATCATTAATTTTCACAATAACGTCCTCAACTAAGCCTTTAGGAGTGGTGACAGAACGATCAGCTAGTTGAAGGACAACAGAAGTGGGTTTCAATTCTCCTAATTTGAATTTTTCAAAATAGCAGAAGGTAGAGATTGACACTGGCTCCCAAATCTAAAAGGCCACTTTCAAAAGTGACTTCACCGATGGTGCAAGGAATTAGTGGAGTGCCTGGATCTTTGAGTTTTTTAGGGAGTTGGTTTAAGACAATAGTACTCACAATTTCTGGAAGAATGATTGTTTCAATTTTGTTTCTCACTTCACGTTTTGGAGTACACATTTCTTTTAGAAATTTGGCATAGGCAGGCACATGCTTGATGGCATCAAGGAAGGAATGTTGATGTGAACTTGCTTAAACAGTTCCAAGAGTTCTTCATTACCAGTTGGTTTATTTTTGGTTTTTGGCTTTAAAGGTTCAGGAAAAGGGACTCTTGGAATGTAACAGCTTGGATCTTCATTCATTTTGATTTTGTCTAGAGATTCTTCAGTCATTTTCTCTTTTCCCTTGGATTTTCCTTTTTCAACATTCTCTTCAATCTCTTCTTCAGTTTCAATTTCATTTTCATTTTCTTTATCCTCATGCAATGTTGACATGTGTGGGTGAGGACTTGTTCTGATTCTTCCACTTCTTAAGGTAGACACAGTTTTTACATTTTCAACTTGAGGGCCCCTAGCTTGGGCAGGAGGATGGTCTTGTTGTATAGGTTGATTCTGAATTTGTGGCGCTGGAATGTTTTGGACAAAAGCTTGTTGTGTGTTTGATGGTGGAGGTGCATTTTGGCGAGCAGGTGGTGGTCTGTACCCCTGGGCCTGATGGTATTGCTGGTTCTGGTAAAATCTGGGAGGGTTATTCCTTGGATTTGCTACAGCTTGACTTGGCAGCTGCCCTGATTCCCTCCTTTGACAAACATCAGCAATTTGAGACTCTATCCTTGTCAAATTTTGTTGAAATTTTTGGTTTTGATTTTGATATTGATTTTGTTGTTCTTGCACAGTTTGGCATAGAGTCGCCATCATGTTTTGGAGTTGATTCATTTTATCTCCCAATTGGGCTGAGGAGGTGGTGGTGATTATATGAAGATTGCTGGAAATTGGCATGAGCTAATTGATTGGAGTTTTGATATCCTTGGACTTGTGGAGGTTTGGAATAAGAAGATTGGCCAAATCCCAGATTCTGATTGGGATATGATTAACCGTACATGGATTTCTTAAAAGAAGGTTGAGATACTTGTTCAGATTGATTTTCCAAGAAACGTTTGGATGGTTTCTCCAATCAGGTTGTATGTATTAGAGTATGGATCATGGGAGGGTTTGTAGAACCTTGGGCAGCTTGGACTTGTTCTTGAATAAAAGGAGGAAATGGGCAGTAGTGGGACAAGCATTAGTAGAGTGAGTTGAGCTAGCACACATAGAGCAAGTTTCAGGTGGTTGAGAAAATTTGGGTGTGGCTTGCCCAGTTAAAGACATTATTGATCGAATTTTTGTTCCAACTTCTGCTCTAATCTCTGATCAAGTCTATCTAACAGGTCTTTTACCCTAGAATCTGATTCTCCTTCCTTCTTAATTCAAACAATCCTGCCTTCTTTACAGATCCTAGTGCTCTCTCGTAAGAGTGGAGTGAGACATGATTGATAGAATTCTCACTCAATGTTTCAAACAGATCATATGCCTCATCCTCGCTCTTAGTCATAATGCTCCTCCACACGAGGCATCAACCATCTGCCTATTGATTCTGTCAGACCTTCATAAAAGCTTGGACTATTTGCCACCTCGACAGACCATGGTGGGGGAATTTTCTAAGCAACTCCTTTAATCTCTCCCACGATTCATGCATTAACTCTCCCGGGTGTTGGGAGAATCCAGTTATTGCTCTTCTCATGGTATTGTGCGGCCAATGGGGTAAAACGTCTTCAAAAATTCCTGCTGCATTTCTGGCCATGTTCTAATGGTTCTCTCTATGGTTCCTAACCAATGTTGGCCTTATCTTTTAAAGAAAATGGAAATAGGGTCAGTCTTAAGGCATTTTCTGTAAAGTTCTGGATCCTTACAGTGGAACAAATCTCTAAGAACTCATCTATATGTCTGTAGGGATCTTCATTGGATTGCCATAGAAGGATGGTAACATTTGAATAGTTCCGGCTTGATTTCAAAATGATTTGCAGGAATTTCTGGCCTGATGCAAGTAGCAGTTGATAATCAGAAGGAATAAAATACTCCTTCATCTGTCTGGGTGCGACCTCCTCTACATTCCTACCAACTTGGTTCTAGTCTTGGTTGGCCATCCTATAAAAGAATCTTTCAATCGCGTCTATAGGTTGAGCCAAATCTAAGTTAAAAGAGCGTCTACCAAGCATGCACAGTTGAAAAGCCTTCTACTTATGATTTTTTGAACTTTTTAGATTTTTATGATTTTTTATTGACAAGCACAAACACAAAACACTTTTAAAACAAATTAACCTAAACACTAAGTGTTCTTTGGACCTATGTTATTTTTCTCAAAATCAGATTTATGCTTGCTTAAACCCAATCCTAACTCTTCTTGTACCGCCAGGTAAGAGGTGTAGAGGGAGGCCCCCCTGCTTTCGCAAGGACCCAATTAAATAACCTCTAACTCACTTAAGCATAAGCTTTTTAACCTCTAATCCTAGACACCAGACTTAAAGAGAAGTTTTAGAATTAAGAAAGAATAAATCTAATTATGAACCCTAGGGTCAAGTCTACTGATTTTTATTAAAAGTTGAGGCAAATGCAAGAATGTGGAAAAACAATTTTGTGATTTTTGGCAAAGGAAAGAGTGATGAAATCCCTCACCTTATCTTTTATTTTCTAAAGGGTGATGCCCTTAAGCAGTCCCTTATACAAATGTGAAATGCAACAGATCAAGTTCGAACAAAGGTTTTCTAATGCTAAGTCTAATGCATGAAACAAGCGATGGAAATCTTACATTTCCCCCGCACTCTTCAATGCAAGAAAAGAAGTGGAAGTCAAATGACAATTAAAATGATGAATGTCCTAAAACAAGTGATTCTAATCTTGAGAGATGAAATTTTTAATTGCAAAACAAACAGCTTACATGAAAGAACGATTTGGAAATTTTTTTAGATTTAGATTTTTTAAATTTTTATTTGGTTTTTGAACTAAATGAAATGAAACTTAACTAGGAAAATATAAAGTGATACTAAAACTAATTCCAAACAATTCAAACCACCAAAAGGCCAATTATTACATGCCAACGGGAAAGAAATCTATGTACATGCACAGAGAGTACATGAAATCCTCACTACAAATTTCACTCACACTCTTCTATCTAAAATTCTGAATTAAAAACAAATGTAAAAAGAAATCAGCAAGCTCTCCTCCAATGGGCTTCAATGTCAAGCCCAATCTCCATGTTCCTCCTTATGTGCAAATATTAAACTCTAACGCCTCCCCGGCAACGGCGCCAAGATGAACGCGGCATTGCTGACTGTGCGTTTTCCGTTGTCTAGAGTTCGTTGCGCACGTCAAAATGCCCACCTTCTCTAAACTGTCTCATAAGTAATGTAGCAAGGATGAACTAGCAAAGTGGTGAGAACATGTCATTTCCACGGAGAGGTTGAATAAAGCTTGAATTAAACTACTTTCACTTGAAACCATTCTAATGTACACATTTTCACCAAAATTATATTGCATTAAATTCAATTGTGTAAACAACCTCAATCAATCCCTCACACTTGACATGACAAACTTAATAAAATAACAAGCAGAATTGAAATGAAAAGAGAGTTGATATCAATGTACCCTCACAGCTGAGGGATCGAACCGGTAGACAGAAATATTTAAAAGAAAACTTTCAAATCAATGTACCTCTAGAGCACATGGGATCAACAATCAACAACTGTAATTCTCCACAAACGCCGGATCACTACCCTCACAGTCCAAAAATCGGACAGAAAATAAGAACAGAAATGAGCACCAACAAGACTGAAATTCTCAATGTAATAAAGCTGAACTACTGATGATAGATCAAATTAAGCATCATATCTACTGAGGGCAATATAACCTGTAAGCAATGCAATATACCCTCATAGTTTGAGGGATGAAGAACAAGTCAAATAATGAAATATCACTTGCAACATCAAACTTCCGATCTGTACAGGGGAGAGAAGAACACTAATCGAAATAGAAATCTCCAAGAATAAAACAGAAAAATCAAACTATCTGATCTCTCAAATGCTAATTGCTCTCGTCTACCATTGAAAGCTCCACAACGCACCTATCAAGATCACAGAAGATGGATCCCCTTGCTTCCCCTTCCAGCAGCAAAGAAGAAGCCCACAAAATTGTAGTCGCCTTCCGGATGAACAGAGGAAACGCCTGGATCGTTCTCCTCCCCTCACAGAATGTTTACAGAAGAAACATTAATCCAATAAAATACTCAACTCTCCCAGATGCTAAACCACAGCTCAAAACCTCACAGAACAACCCAACCCCATGAATCTCTCGACGATTTCCACAGAATAAAAAAAGATAACATATGATCTCAGAAATTTTGCACCGAAGAAAATAAAGAACAGATGATCTCAAAAATTGGGACAGAAGCAAATAAAGAAAGAAAACTCAGATGAACTAAAATAATCGCAAATGGAGTGAGCTCTGGAACACAAAAGAAATGGACAAATAATTGCCCCTAGATCACCTTCACAAATTGCAAAGAAGAAAGGAAGAACAGTTGAATTCAGAAAATTGCACAGAAGAAATCGAACTAAGAAATCTTGCACAGAAGAGGGAAGAGCAGTTGAATTCAGCAGCCCCTGGATCGATCTCTCAAACTCTCAAATAAGAGAAAAAAAATTGCTCAACCCCTTCCCTACAGCAGCAGTCGAATCGCCAATTGCTTACAAAAGAAAACAGCAGAAGAAAACTAAACTCTCCTATCACACCTAGCAGCAAGAACTACAGAAGAAATCTCCCTCCCCCAGGAATAACCCATCTCCTTCCCTTGCTCTGAAATTTTACAGAAGAGAAAGAAACTAAAAATCTTAAAAATCGAACCCTTGGAGAAGAGGACCTTGGGGTCCTTTTATAGGCTCCCGGGCCTTCTGGCGATTCCTCTGTAGCATCCCGCGCAGCCACCAGCTTCGGCTACCTCAGCAGATCCGCACGCCATCGCCCCTGCTTCGCACGAACAGACGCACACTTGGCCACCGCTTCACCTCCTCCATCGCGCCTGGGCACTGGCCGCCCCGCACAGCACCGCGCCACACCAAATCGTTGTGGCCAAACCCCATCGCCTCTGCAAATCCGCCTGAGCACCTTCACACCCGGGCCTCCAGATCTGGCCGCCACCTCAGCACCAACCATCTAGCTCACGCACCCGGCCAGCCTTCATCCGCCAGCTGCGCCAGGTCACACACCCCATCCGCCAGAGCTCCAACCGCCTGCTTCACCTCCTCCATCGCGCCTCCATCAGCTTCCCCTTGCTGCATCCAGGTTTGGCCAGCTGCGCCATCGTCCGCATCACACGGCCCAAGCCCTGGCCGCCTCACATCTGCGCAGGACCGCCATCGCCCACCACCCCAGCCGCCTGCAGCGACCGCCTCCACCGCCAGAGCAGCACTTCTGGGTCTTCCGGCTTCTATTGACCTGGAAGACAGAATAAAAAGGATAAAATATGTGTGTGGCTAACTCTGGTTGGATGAGAGGGAAATGGTGCAATGAATCAGTGTTGGTGAAGAAAACAATTCTAGCACAATGGACTCATGAGGGGTATGTGGCATTATGGGATTGAGTATGATGGGATTTTATTAAAATGTTTTTATTTATTTATTGGGATGGGGGGGGTAAAAAGAAAATTTTATTTATTTACAAACTTATACCTATCTACTATTAAAAGGTATTTACAAAATATTATTGGATAAAAATTATTTATTTACAAAAGATTTTTTTATTTTTTTATTTTTCAAAATGAACCTAATTAGTCAATCTGTAAGAGATGACTTATTAAATGAAAATCTAACATGTGTAGTCTAACTCATTATCAACTAATATGTTCAAAATTTTATTTTTGAATGAAATGAAATTAAAAATCAATGTGCACATTATTTAAGACAAATGATGTCTAAAATCAACTAAATGTATGAAATTTAACACGAAAAATTTTGCAATTATCAGGTACCTGAGTGGATCCATCCTCGAGATCAGCTTGACCTCATGGGCAAGAAAGTAGTGCTTGAGTTTTTAGACTACCCACACAAGCGCGGCACAAGTTTTGTCCGCGGTGGTGTATTTGGATTCTGCGGTGTTGAAAAGCCTAGAAAGATAGTATGCTACCGTTTCTTTTCGGATTCATCATGTTGTGCAAGGACAGCACCTAGGAGTCCTCAATGACTGAGAGATAGAGGATTAGTGGTTTCCTGGGTACAGGAGGCTGCTAAACTGGGGGATTCATGAGATACCTCTTTAAATCGTCAAAGGCTGCTCGGCACTTATCATTCCATTCGAACTTTGCCCCTCCTTTCAAGAGATCATAAAATGGGCGGCATCTCTGTGAATGCTGAGATATGAATCTTCTAATGAACTGCAAGCGCCCAATCAACCCTCTTAGCTGTGAGATATTCTTTGGAGGCGGCATTTCCGCTATAGCCTTGGCTTTGTTTGGATCGATATCAATGCCCCGCTTGCTAACAATGAACCCCAGCAACTTCCCTGCTGATACCCCGAACACACATTTCTTCAGATTCATTCTCAGGTTGTACTTTCTTGACCTTTGCAACACCTTGGCGAGGATCTCGGGGTGTTCTCTCCTGGTTCTTGACTTCACCAAGATATCATCCACGTACACTTCTACATAGACATGCATCATATCGTGGAAGATGGCCATCATCGCCCTTTGATAGGTGGCCCCAGCATTCTTAAGCCCAAACGGCATGACTACATAGCAATATGTTCCAGGGCGTGTGTGAAGGATGTTTTCTCTTGATCTTCAGGAGCTAACGGATTTGGTGTAGCATGAGTATCCATCCATGAATGAGAGGGTCTCATACCCTGCAGTGTTATCAATTAGCACATCAATGTGAGGAAGCGGGAAGTCATCTTTTGGACACGCCTTATTTAAGTCCCGGAAGTCAATACAGATCCTGACCTTACCGTCCTTCTTCATGACTAGGACTATATTTGCCACCCAGTTCGGATAAGGTACTACCCTGATGAATCTAGCCTTATGGAGTTTGTCTACTTCGTCCTTCATTTTCAGGGCCATAAGCGAGTGGAATCTTCTGAGTTTTTGCTTTATGGCCTTTGCCCCTTCTTTTAATACAAGCCGGTGTTCCACTAATGAAGGGTCTAGACCAGGATGTCCTCATATGACCAGGCAAAGGTATCCTTGTACTCCCTTAGAATTTGCACCAGTTCCTCTCTTCATCAGGAGGGAGATTTGCTGAAATAATCACTATCATGGGATCTTCGTTTGTTCCAAGATTGACTTCCTTAGTAGGTTCATCCACTGTCGTTGTAGGTTCATCGAATCTTCTTACGCCACTCGCGTACAATCTCGGCAGCGTCATCTACTTCGCTATCCTCTTCATCGATTGGGTCCTCATCATTCATGATCTCATAGACGCCAAATCCGTCATCTATGAACACCCCATCCTGCGCTATTTTTTTCAACACCAGTGCTTCTCTTGTGAACTCCTCTACCAGCAGTAATGCTTGACATCGCCGAGCTAACTCTTGAAGGTATCTTCGGGGAATAGCCTTGCCCCGTTGCTTCCTAGGGCGACGCTTGGACTTGGTAGGCGCTGGGTTGCCCTAACTCTCTATCCTAGATCTCTAGACTAAGACTAGACTCTTCTAACCTAGACGATCCTAATTGGCTAGACGACTCTACAGGACTAGGGGAGGACATGGTGTCCTCGAAGAGGATGGCTCCTAATGAAGGAGCGAGAGGGGAAGCCCCAGTCGGGGGGTGCCCCTGATCAGGAGGGTGAAGGAGGTATGATGGCTCCTCGACCTCAATGTGCATTTGAAGATTGGCATTTTTTTTTGGAGATCTGGATCAGTAGAGAGCATGCAGCACGAGAGGGAGATCTCGTGGTCACTCGGGTCGGCTTGCAGTGCCGAGAGGACTATAGGTGGGAGGTTAGGAGTGAGGAGGTCGCGGGCAGCTGCCAGGAGTTGGGGAGACAACTGAATAAGCAAGGGAGGAGATGAAGGAACGAGGCTGGGGAGGAGAGAATGCAGGAGTGATGGGTGGATGGATAGGCAGGTGCCCTTCCACAATTCGTCTACTGTCCTTCCCTCTTCGTAGGGGATGTCGGGCTCTCCCACATCTGTGGTTTCATTCATCAGCTGCCTCTTGGATGTGATGGATGCGGGGGATCTAGCAGTTCGGCTGCAGCTGGCGGCCATGTTCTCTCTTCCTCCCGGAACAAACGGCTAAAGGCTATAGTGATGTTTCTATGTTGGCCCTTTCGGTATGGCAGCAAGCTAACCTAGAGGGGGGGTGAATAGGTTTTTCTAAATCTGAAATAGAAACTTAAAACATAAAATTATCACTTGAAAGTTTGGTTAGTTTAGTGTGATGAAGAGTGGCAGTGCGGAAGCAAAAGAACAATCCACAAAGGACACAGGAGATTTATCCTGGTTTGGCCCTTCCCACATGGAAGTCCTACGTCCAGTCCCCAAGCAACCTCTTGGGATTTCACTAACCAAGGGTGCAGTCCCCATCAAGGACACTACAACACCCGCACCCAGCTGGTCTTCTTCTCTTTCCCGGGCAAGAAGGCAGCCCACTCTTTTCTAGGCTCAGAAGCAAACCTACTGGTACAAACCCCAGTGCGGTTCTGCTAGACACAAACCCCTAGCTGGGTTACACATTGTATACAGTCCTACAGCTTGACAGAAATCTTTCTTAGAAAATAAAGATCAGACTTAGAGCTATTACAAGATGAACACTCAGGACTTAGCTCACAGTCACAGACTCTCCCCCAAGATTACAATGAGCACAGGGAGAAAAATGAAGAAGAAGAAAGGAAGCTTGAAAGCTCGAATGCTTCAAATGCTTGAACACTTCTTCTTGGGCTCAGGCTCTCTCTCTCTTTTCCTTTGAGTGTATTTGGAGTTTTGGTTCTTCACTGGATGTACACTCTTTTAATGATCTTCAGGAAGGCTCTCTCTATTTCTTCAGCCATGCTTCATCTTTTATATGAGAGGCTTTTGAATAGATCCGTTGAAGAGATCCGTTGGAGCTCTTCTAGTCGTTGCTGATCTTCTCTTCATTTGTCTTAATCAGACTTTGGTGGTCTTCGAGGTCTCACACATAGAAGAGAGTGTTAGCACAAAATAGTATTTATGATAAATAGTGCATACCACTGTGTTTCTGCTAACATGCTGAGAATAGAAGGTCATATCTTTTTCTGACAAGCATGCAGCTTCATTCTGTCAGAAGATATTTGACTTTTCATTTAAGCACCAAAACGCTTCAGAGCAATTGATTGAGACCAAATCGTTATGGCACTTATCGAACCGATGTGAGAAGCAATCGTTATTATCACTTAACAAATCGTTATGAAGGCAGATCGATGTGAGGGCAAATCGTTGCGCTTACTTATCAAATCGTTATGAGCCTTAACAAATCGATGTGAGAACCAAATCGTGTTCTCACTTAAGAAATCGTTATGAGAATCAAATCGATGTGAGAAGCAAATCGTTGTGTCTCACTTATCAAATCGTTATGAAGGCAGATCGATGTGAGGGCAAATCGTTGTGCTCACTTATCAAATCGTTATGAGCCTTAACAAATCGATGTGAGAACCAAATCGTTGTTCTCACTTAAGATCGTTATGAGAATCAATCGATGTGAAAGCAATCGTTGTGTCTCACTTATCAAATCGTTATGAAGTCAAATCATGCGGTCACTTAAGAATCGTTATGAGACCGTTTCTTAGCAAATCGTTGCGGTCGCTTAAGAATCGTTATGAGACCGATTTCTTATCAAATCGATGCGCTTACTTAAAGAATCGTTATGGCTTCTAAAGAAATCGTTATAGCGCTTATAAAATCATTTAAAACCAAATCGTTGTAGTGCTTATCAATTTGGCACTTGAACTGAAATCTATGTATATTGATTAACATCGATTTTATCATTTTAGTGCGCCATATTGCATCAATGTGAGACTCAGCATTTTGCTATGAGATTGATGCGACACAGATGAAACATGATATTCAATGAGACTTATCATCTGTAAATGGGATTGATGCAACACAGATGAAACAAAATATTTATGAACACCTATATTTTATTATCACCTAAATGCATCATATATTTTGTTATCACCAAAATGCCAAGATCACAGATAACCATAGAGTGGTTCAACAATCTCCCCATTTTTGGTGATGACAAAATTTATGTGCATTTTCGTGAAATGATTTAAAACATGATTTAAGCAGAAAATTCATAGAGCATACTTACTCTCCCCCTTTTTGTCAATAATCCAAAAAGGAAAAGTCTTACCATGTATTTCTCCTTCCTTTTGAGAGAGTTTCTTACCATAGAGGAGTTCAATTTTTCTCCCCCTTACTCTGCGCTCCCCTTTCAGAGCTCCCCCTTTTTTTGAGAGACTCTATTATTGCCTTGAGCATCCTTGGTTCCTGATGCTCCAAGGCTACCCTGCAAACAACTTATTCAGAAGTAGGTACCCAAGCCTTTTTGGGTCCTTGATGGTTAGATGCATGAAAATATCCTTTAGGGATCCAAACTAAGTGCCTTGTGTGCAGGTGTTTACTATGTGTCCTAGTTTATGCAATGAGAACAACAATGAATATAGATTGTTTTGTTGTTCTTATTTTCTTTTTGTGCTGAGTTTTTAGAACGTGATTTCTGTAAATTTTTCTTTTACAGGGGCCTTTTTCTGGAGGTATGTATCCAAGCCCTTATTTTTTATTTCCAGATTTTGATCCTTTTAAGCATAGGGCTAAAGATGTTTTCCCTTCAGTTAATTTTCTAACTGATTCTTTTAAATACATATTTGCTTCAGTTAGAGTTTTTAATTTTTCTTCTAACTCTAACTTCTCATTATTCTTGCTTTTCAAATCTTCATTTAAAATATAATTTTTATCTTTACATTCTTTTAATTGTTCTTCTAGTTGCTCCAATTCGGATTTAAGATCAGAATTTGTGTTTTCCAAGCAAGTAGAGTTGTTTTTCAGATTTTTTAGTTCTTTTACAACCCCCTTATGTTTTTCATATAGTTCATTAAAGACTGCTTCTAAGTCTTCTGATTCTGACCCTGAATCTGTGCAAGAATTAAAAAATGAGTCAGAATGTACCCATCTAGTCCCACCATGAGGGCTAGATTTACCTGCTCCTTTTCGGAATCTGACCTCTGATGATTCTGAGCTTGTGGCCTCATCATTTTCCCAAGCAACTGCCATGACTTTTCTTTTAAATTTCTTGTGCTGCTTCTTGGGTTTTCTCAGTTTGACCAGTCTTCTTGAGTCTTGGACAGTCCGGTCTCAGATGTCCAGGTTTTCTGCATTCATAGCAGACTGGTTCATTCTCTTTCTGTCTTTCTTCTGAATCCTTTTTGATCCATTTTTCTTCTTCTTGAAAATTTTCTGAAGCTTGGACAGAACTTCATCTACGTCACTGTCTTCAGAATCTGCATTTTTGAGCTAGAAGAAGAAGTGGAAGGAGCAGCTACAACCTTAAGAGCATTAGTACATTTCTTCTTTGATGAGCTTTCAGATAGACGCTCCATATTAATTTCATGTGCCATGAGGGAACCCATGAAGTTTTCAATAGAAAGTTTGGTTAAGTCATGGGCTTCTTCAATAGCAGTTACTTTAGGTGTCCATGAAATAGTTAAGGACCTAAGTATTTTTCTAACGGTTTCTTCATTAGAGAGAATTTTCCAAGAGAATTTAGACCTACTACTATGCTTGAAAATCTATTATACATAGTAGTGATATTTTCGTTTTGGAGCATTTTAAATTGTTCGTATTGTGAAACAAGAATATCTATCCTAGTTTGTTTCACTTTATCTGTTCCTTCATAAGTTCTGCATCTGCAGCTATCCCATATTTCTTTGCAGATTTACAAGCAGATACTCTACTAAATTCCTTTTTAGATAAAGCACAACATAAAAAGTTCTTAGCTTTAAAATTTAGAGATAGTTTACTCTTATCAGGTGTAATGGCAGTAGTGCCTTCAATAGGAACAATAACAAAGTCACCTACCTCAATTATCTGCCACAGATCAAAGTCTGTGCCTCGAATGAAGCATTACATCCTCATCTTCCAATATTGGTAGTCTTCTCCATCAAAGAATGGAGGTCTGGTGACTGACTGTCCTTCAGCGTATCCTTGAGCTGCCATGGATCTTTGCTCTAAGATCGTTGGATCTTCTTGGATTTTCAGAGACCCGCGCTGATACCACTTGTTGGCCCTTTCGGTATGGCAGCAAGCTAACCTAGAGGGGGGGTGAATAGGTTTTTTTGAAATCTGAAATAGAAACTTAAACACATAAAATTATCACTTGAAAGTTTGGTTAGTTTAGTGTGATTAAGAGTGGCAGTTCGGAAGCAAAAGAACAATCACACAAAGGACACAGGAGATTTATCCTAGTTCGGCCCTTCCCACATGGAAGTCTTACGTCCAGTCCCCAAGCAACCTCTTGGGATTTCACTAACCAAGGGTACAGTCCCCCTCAAGGACACTACAACACCCAGCACCCAGCTGGTCTTCTTCTCTTTCCCGGGCAAGAAGGAAGCCCACTTCTTTTCTAGGCTCAGAAGCAAACCTACTGGTACAAACCACAGTGCGGTTCTGCTAGACACAACCCCCTAGCTGGGTTACACACTGTATACAGTCCTACAGCTGGACAAAAATCTTTCTTAGAAAAGAAAGATCAGACTGAGAGCTATTACAAGATGAACACTCAGGACTTAGCTCACAGTCACAGACTCTCCCCAAGATTACAATGAGCACAGGGAGAAAATGAAGAGAGAAGAAAGGAAGCTTGAAAGCTCGAATGCTTCAAATGCTTGAACACTTCTTCTTGGGCTCAGGCTCTTTCTCTCTTTTCCTTTGAGTGTATTTGGAGTTTTGGTTCTTCACTGGATGTACACTCTTTAATGATCTTCAGGAAGGCTCTCTCTATTTCTTCAGCCATGCTTCATCTTTTATATGAGAGGCTTTTGAATAGATCCGTTGAAGAGATCTGTTGGAGCTCTTCTAGTCGTTGCTGATCTTCTCTTCATTTGTCTTAATCAGACTTGGTGGTCTTCGAGGTCTGCACACATAGAAGAGAGTGTTAGCACAAAATAGTATTTATGATAAACAGTGCATACTGTTGCCCAGTTGACGAGCCCAGAGGGGGGTGAATGGTCTTTAAAAATTAATCTATAAGGTACCTGTAACTAAAAACATTCACACAAACGTTCTTCGAAGTAGGTTAGTGACAGTTAGTTTAAATAACAAACACGTAAAGAAGACAATCACACAACACAGGGATTATCCTGGTTCGGACCTCCTTTCCTTAGGAGTCCTACGTCCAGTCCATGAGCAACAACTCAGGATTTCACTAACTAGGGTATAGTCCCCCTAAGGACGCTACAACACCCAGCTCAGCTGATCTTCCTTCACACCCGAAGGGAATAACACCCTGGATACCACACCAGGTCTTCCTTCACAACCGAAGGGAACAACACCCTGGATACCACCAGGTCTTCCTTCACAACCAAAGGAATAGCACAAAGAAAATGATGACTTTCAAGCCCCTAGATCAAGCTTTTGACAAGCAAGGATCTGAAGCAACTAGAACTGAGAGCAAGAGATTTGAATAACACACTCTCAAAACTACACGGGCTCTTTCAAGATTTTCACAAGCTAGTGGAGAGCAAAAGTTCAAAAGCTAAGAGGAATGAAGTTCTTGGCTCTGGACTTTCTTCAGAAGAATTTGAATGCTTGAATACGCGATCTCTCTATATATCTTCTGTTCTTCTTCTTGAATTTATATCTTCAATTTGAAATGTATACGTTGAGGTGTCCGTTGTCTCTCTTTTGAGTAGTCGTTAGACTGAATGACATCTGGAGTCTTGGAAGCTTCCAGTCAACAGTCTTTTGATCACTTGAGCACGCAAAGAGATGAGATCTTCATAAATATCTGTTGGCTTCTATTTGTTTAACGTTGTACCATGAACTAGATCAGAGGTCTGCACAAATGTCAATCTCAAATAGCAGACAGCTAAGCTGTCTCTGATATCAGTCAACGTCAGTAGCATAGACATGAAAATAGTAATGCCAAATAGCTTAAGTCTAAAAGACGTAATCAGAGTAGGCACGATATGGTCTGCATGCATGCAGAGATATGTTTCAGATCTCATAAATGCAAAAGCGTCAGAGAGATGTCTACGTGGACTTTGACTATTCAATGCTTTTAAGATAAATAAGATATCAAGTCAATATGAAATCGATGACTATATGACTTATGAAATCGTTATAAATAAGTCAGGTTGACCAAGTCGTTGTGACACAGAAGAAATCGATATGAAACACTTAACAAATCATTATGAGATGCAAATCGTTATGATAACTTATAGAATCGTTACGGCGACCAAGTCGTTGCGAGTTCTAAACAAATCGTTATGATAACTTATAGAATCGTTACGGCAAGCAAGTCATTGCGAGTTCTAAACAAATCGTTATGATAACTTATAGAATCATTACGGCAAGCAAGTCGTTACGCTTTCTGAAGAATCGTTGCGATGACTTAAAATCGTTATGACAGGCAAGTCGTTACTGGCTCTAAGGAATCGTTACGATAACTTATAGAGTCGTTGTGACGAGCAAGTCGTTACGGTCTAAAGGAATCGTTACGGTAACTTATAGAGTCGTTGTGACGAGCAAGTCGTTACGGGCTCTAAAGGAATCGTTACGGTAACTTATAGAGTCGTTGTGACGAGCAAGTCGTTACGGGCTCTAAGGAATCGTTACGGTAACTTATAGAGTCGTTGTGACGAGCAAGTCGTTACGGGCTCTAAAGGATCGTTACGGTACTTATAGAGTCGTTGTGACGAGCAAGTTGTTACGGGCTCTAAGGAATCGTTACGGTAACTTATAGAGTCGTTGTGACGAGCAAGTCGTTACGGGCTCTAAAGGAATCGTTACGGTAACTTATAGAGTCGTTGTGACGAGCAAGTCGTTACGGGCTCTAAAGGAATCGTTACGGTAACTTATAGAGTCGTTGTGACGAGCAGTCGTTACGGGCTCTAAAGGAATCGTTACGGTAACTTATAGAGTCGTTGTGACGAGCAAGTCGTTACGGGCTCTAAAGGAATCGTTACGGTAACTTATAGAGTCGTTGTGACGAGCAGTCGTTACGGGCTCTAAAGGAATCGTTACGGTAACTTATAGAATCGTTGTGGCATCGACTTGTTTGAACTAACATGACTTTTCAGCCAGAAGGGAAATCGTTATGATAAATCTATTGGAATCGATGCTTATAAGGAATCGTTCTAGACTTAGAGAAATAATATGTTGAGAGATCAAGGCTTCAGAGAAGTAATGCATACCTTTTGTTGGCTTGTTTGACCTTGGTATTTT
>JACBKR010004787.1:0-21836 GCA_014218235.1 Colocasia esculenta | reverse complement strand
AAAGTGAAGGAGGCGGTTGAAGGCACTTAACTGATTGATATCTAGCTTGCCATCTCATCTTGAACCCTGGCCCAACAATCGCCAAACCCTTTTCTTGGGTATCTACAGAATGAATTCCACTGAAGCCCGATATACTTACTCCAAATAGCATCCTAAGCAATTCCTGGTCGATTCTGATTACGGTGCCCTGACTGAAGAAACGAGGGCCCCATCTTCTCTGTTCTTAAGCATACAAGAACGCCTTTACCAGGTCCGGATAACTTACCTCTGAGCAAGTGGTAAGCCCTTTCCACTTCATCTGGTCGATCTTCTCAATGAGGTGCTCATTCCATTTTTCTGCAGATCTGAAACATCTACTTCCTTGTGACCACAGAGCTTTGTCTTCACAAAGGTGAAACGCTCCTCTGCTCTGGGGAGAGGTATTCGGCGCTGTAGCCACCCACACTTCCGGCAATAGCTGGTGCGGCCATGGATTCAGGTGGGAGAAGGTTTGAAGGGGTGACGAGAAGGGTGATGAGAGGAAAACCTCAAACGATTCGCGGGAAGGAGATGGAAGCTTCAAATTTGCAGAGGGTAGAGGCAAGAGTCGCTAGGGCATCGGCTCATGCGTCGGGACGAAAGAGGGGAAAAAGTGAATGAGGAAGAGGAATCGTTAACGCATCGATTTAAAGAAAATAAATGCTCCAAAAGGTGAGGCGTCAGAAAAACGACAAGCGAGGTTGACCGCCTTGAAGAACTATGACTTATCGGACGGAACGCTTAAACTGAGACTTTTGAATTGATTTTGACACAGAAAGAGAGAGGAGAGAACCTTCTTAAATTCTGAGAATATTTTATACCAGCTTTAAATGAAGATCTTTTCACAAAATACACATGCCTAACTCCCTTCTAAGAGATGTAAATCTCTCTTCAGGTAAGGCCTTAGTGAAAATATCTGCTAGCTGATTATTTGTATCAATAAACGATATTTCAATATTGCCATTTGCTACATGATCACGAATAAAATGATATCTGACCTCAATATGTTTGGTCCTGGAGTGCTGAATTGGATTTTTGGTGAGGTTGATAGCGCTGGTGTTGTCACATATAGAGAGGAATTTTCTTGACTTTGAGTCCAAAATCCTCAAGTTGTTGCTTTATCCATAAGAGTTGTGTACAGCAACTTCCAGCAGCTACGTACTCGGCTTCAGCTGTAGATAGTGCTACTGAATTTTGTTTCCTTGAGGACCATGAGATTAAACACCCTGCAAGAAATTGACAGCAACCACTGGTGCTTTTTCTATCTACCTTGCATCCAGCATAATCAGCATCAGAATATCCTACTAATTTTACATCACAGGAGTTGGGATACCATAGTCCTAGATCATGAGTCCTGGCTAAGTATCTGAAAATCCTTTTGACAGAAATTAAATGTGATTCTCTAGGGTCGGCTTGATATCTAGCACACATGCATACACTAAATAATATATCAGGTCTACTTGCGGTTAGATAAAGTAATGAACCTATCATACCTCTGTAGATCTTTTGGTCTACTTTCTTACCATCCTGTCATTGTCCAACCTAGTTGATCTACTCATTGGTGTTGACAGTGGCTTGGTGTTTTCAAATCCAAATTTCTTCAGCAGTTCTCTGGTGTACTTTGCTTGACAGATGTGAATTCCTTCCTTTCTTGTTTGATTTGAAGTCCAAGGAAGTAGTTGAGCTCTCCCATCATACTCATCTCAAATTCCCCCTGCATTAGCTTTTCAAAATACTTGCACAAGGATCATCAGTAGATCCAAAGATGATGTCATCCACATAAATTTGAACCAACAGTATGTTTTGGCTTTTGTTTTTATAAAAAGAGTGCTGTCTACTTGACCTCTATTAAAACCATGTTTTGTGAGAAAAGAACTAAGTCTTTCATACCAGGCTCTAGGTGCTTGTTTAAACCATATAGAGCCTTATGCAACTTAAAAACATGATTCGGAAAGTCTGTATCATCAAAACCCGGCGGTTGTTCCACATAAACTTCTTCTTTTATAAAACCATTTAGAAATGCAGATTTAACATCCATTTGAAATAACTTTAAATCTAATGCAGAAGCATAAGCTAGTAGCATTCTAATGGCCTCAAGTCTAGCCACTGGTGCATAGGTTTCATCAAAATCTATGCCTTCCTCTTGACAATAGCCTTGAGCCACCAGTCTGGCCTTGTTTCTTAGAATTACACCAGATTCATCCAATTTGTTTCTGAACACCCATTTAGTGCCGATCACAGGATGGTCTGATGGTCTAGGAACAAGTGACCATACTTGGTTCTCTTGAATTGATTTAATTCATCTTGCATTGCTATTATCCAGGATTCGTCAGTTAGGGCTTCATTGACTGTCTTAGGCTCTAATTGAGAAACAAAGGCGAGGTAATCACAAGGAATCAAGTTACCTCTTGTTCTTACCCTACCGATGGATCACCAATAATTTCAGGTGGGTGATCTTTTTGTATCTCCATTCCTTTGGAAGAGATTCATGAGAAATTTCTTCTTGTTGCATTTCTTCCAGAGGCGGATCATCCTTATCTTCAAGTGATATGTCTTTCAGTTTATTGGACAGTTCATCTGCGTCATCGATATCACTCTCTACTTCCTTTCTCAAGGAGGGATTAGTTTCATCAAAAATAATGTGTACAGACTGTTCAATCAATAAAGTACGTTTATTAAATACTCTATAGCCTTTGGGTTTAGAGGTGTACCCCATGAAGATGCCTTCATCTGATTTGGCATCCAACTTACCAATATCCCTTTTTCCGTTGTTGTGAATAAAGCAAGGACATCCAAAAGTTCTGAAATGGCTGATCTTTGGTTTCTTCCCTTTAAACAGCTCATATGCAGTCTTCTTCAGGATTGGCCTGATCATGACTCTGTTGACAATGTAGCTGGCTGTGTTGACTGCTTCTGCCCAGAAATATCTTGGTAACTCATATTCACAAAGCATAGTTCTTGCCATATCCAAGAGAGTTCGGTTCTTCCGTTCGGCTATACCATTTTGCTGCGGTGTCCTTGGTGCTGAGAAATTGTGCTGAATTCCTTGATCATCACAGAATCTAGCAAACTTTTCATTTTGGAACTCACCACCATGATCAGATCGAATGGATACTATGCTGAACTTCTGATCTTCTGGATTTTTCTGCTGAAACTAACAAATTGTCAAAAGTGTCATTTTTATGTTCTAAGAAAGATACCCATGTGAATCTTGAGTAGTCATCTACTATAACAAATCCGAAATTCTTTCCTCCAAGACTGGTAGTTCTCATTGGCCCAAATAGATCCATATGTAGGAGCTCTAAGGGTTTTGAGGTGGTCACCACCGTCTTTGACTTGAAGGAACTTTTAGTGTGCTTTCCCTTAGCACAAGGTCTGCAAACACTTTCTAATTTACCATTGATTTTCGGTAGACCTTCCACAAGGTTTCTCTTTCTGAGCTTGCTCATGCCATCCAAGCTGCAGTGGCCTAACCTTCTGTGCCACAGATCGGTTGATTTGTCTTTGCTGGCTGCCAGACACACATTCTGCTCTTTGAGTTCTTCAAGGTAGAGCACGTACAGATTCTTCTCTCTATTTGCTTCAAAGATGACTGCTCCATCCTTTAGTATGCTGCATTTTGACTCTTGAAATTTGATTTGATGTCCTCTATCACACAGCTGACTAATACTTATGAGGTTGTGCTTTAAACCTTTGACTAACAGTACATCTTCTATGACTGTTTTTCCTTTGCTGTTAACTGATCCACTGCCTACTACAGTTCCTTTTCCATTATCTCCATAAGTGACTGTTCCTTCTTCATCTTGAAGATGGGAGAAAAGCTTCAGGTTTCCTGTCATGTGCCTTGAGCACCCACTATCCAAATACCATTTGGATGCTCGAAGGTTAGCCTGAAATAAAGACATCAAGATTTAGGTACCCAAGTTCCTTGGGTCCTGATGGGTCAGTATCATTATTTTACTTTTTATTATCCACTTCTTATGTCTTGTTGGACAGGTGGATTTTAAATGTCCTAGCTTATTACAGTGATCACAACATGATGTTATTGTCACTCTTACTATGTATTTAAAATTCGCTTTATATGCCACATCTTGTTCTGGAGTGAACTTAGGAGTTGGATATTTTCTGGATAGATTATTTCTCTTCATTTTCTGGCGGTATGTAACCTAAACCTCGTTTATTCTTACCAGATCTTCTAGCACCTTTTAATAATAAAGAATTCTTTCCATTTGTAAACTTTTCTAAGGTGCTTGCTAGAGTATTGTTTTCTTCATTTAATTCATTTACCGTTTCTTAAATCATCTGAGTTTCCTGTTTTTCTAGGTCAATGATTTTTCTGTTCTTGTCTTTTAAGTTTTCACATAATAGTTCATTTCTTCTCTTAAGCTCAATTATTTGTTTTCTAGTTCTTCATTTCAGATTTTAAATCTGAGTTGGTATTTTCGAGACAGTGATTTTTCTTGCTTAGCTTAAGTAGTTTACACACTTCTTTATACTTATCGTAGAGTTCATTAAATGCACTTTCCAAATTATCCGAATCTGAGTCATTACAGGAATCGAAAGAGGAATCAGATGTTACCTTATCCTCGGTATTTGCCATAAGAGCCAGGTTGGCTTCTTCTTCTTCACTGCTGGAGCTTGACTCACTGTCTGAGTCGCTGCTGTTGTCCCATGCAGCTGCCATGGCTTCTTTTTGAATCTTCTGAACTTCTTGGAGCTGTCCTTCTTCTTGTGATCATTTTTCTTTAGCATTGGACAGTCTGCCTTGATATGTCCAGGTTTCTTGCATTCATAGCAAAGTGGCTCATTCCTCTTCTGATCTTTTCCATCTGGTCTCTTGAGATCTTTGTTTTTCTTGAAGTACCTCCTACCAGACTGGAACTTCTTCTTCTTTGCCAAGATTCTCTGCAATCTTCTTGAGAGCATGGCTTCTTCATCATCACTATCTTTGCTATCTTCACTGTTATCTAAGGATTCTTCTGATGAGTCCCCATTAGCTTTAAGCGCATTTGACTGCTTCTTTCTACTGGAGGATTCTCCTAGTCTTTCCATGTTTATTCATGGGCCATGAGAGACCCGATGAGTTTTTCTACTGACATTTTCTTAAGATCATTAGCTTCTTCGATAGCTGTGACCTTTGCCGTCCATGAAGATGGCAAGGATCTGAGAATCTTCCTTACCATATCTGCATTCTCATATGACTTTCCTAGACTTGCTAGGCCATTGGTGATGTCAGTAAATCTACTAAACATTTGAGTAATAGACTCACCTGTTTGCATTTGAAATCTTTCATACTGAGTGACAAGAATGTCGATTCTTGTTTCCTTTACTTTGTCTGTACCTTCATATGTAATCTTTAACTTTTCCCACATTTCCATGGAGGATTTGCAAGCTGAAACTCTGTTGAATCCTTCTTGCTTAGAGCACAACATAGAATTCTCTTAGCTTTACAGTTCAAGGAGATTTTCTTTCTATCTTCATCTGTCCATTGTGCTTTCTCATTTGTGACGACCAGATCACCTTCTTCCACTATTGACCAGATTTGATAATCGTGGGCTTGTAGAAAGTATTCCATCCTGGTCTTCCAATATGTATAATCTTCACCGTCGAACAAAGGAGGTCTGTGACAGACTGACCTTCGAAGTGACCTTGGGCTGCCATGGATCTTTACTCTTCAGATCGTTGGATCTTGTTCTTTGTCGAAGAGACTCGCTCTGATACCACTTGTTGCCCGGTTGGCTAACCCAGGGGGGGGGTGAATGGGTCTTTAAAAATTTATCTGATAAAAACCTGAACTCAAACAAACATAAAGAGTTCTTGAAAGGAATTAGTAATGGTTAGTAAAAACAACAATCACACAAAGAAGACAATCACACAACACACAGATTTATCCTGGTTCGGATCTCCTCTCCTTAGGAGTCCTACGTCCAGTCCTGAGCAACCCTCAGGATTTCACTAACTAGGGTACAGTCCCCCTATGGACAAAAACAACACCAGCTTAGCTGGTCTTCCTTCACCCCTGAAGGGAAACAACACCACCCTGGAAAACACCAGGTCTTCCTTCACAACAAAGGGAATAACACCACCCTGGAAACCACCAGGTCTTCTTCTCACACGAAGGGAATAACACCACCCTGGAAACCACCAGGTCTTCCTTCACACACGAAGGGAAAATTCTTGAGAGAAAAAGACTAGCCCCTAGATCAAGCTTTTACAAAACTCAATCTGAAGCTACAAGCACTGAGAGACGAAGATCTACACAAAGTGCACTCTCTCAGAACTAGACTAGCTCTCCCTTAATTTTTCTTCTCACAGCACAGGGAGCTAAGAGCCAAGATTGAAAAGACTGAATTTTTGGCTCTAGAGAAAAATTCGAAGACTTGAAAACTGCAGAGTTCTAGCCACTCTTCGATATGAAATTGAATTTCTCGATTGCTTTGTCTTTCCTGCTTCATCTTGTATTTGTATCTCCGATTTGAATGAGGACAAGGAGATGACCGTTGTCTCACAGCTTTGGTGTACGTTAGACTGAAGGTTTTGTGGAAGATTCCTGTCAACAGTCTTTTGTTCTTTGGAGCACGCAAAGAGATAAGATCTTCTGAGTTTGCTTGTAGTTCCTTCTGTGTCCGTTGTTGTAGGATAGTACATCCTTAAGGTTCTGCAAGGTTGAGCTTTAATGGTAGACAGCTATACTATCTCCAGATGTCAATCAACGTCAAAGCAGATAGACACAAAAATAGTAGTAATACTTTATCGTTCTAAAAGATGCATGCAGAGAATACACCAGAATGGAAGATATGTTTTGTGTCCATGCAGAGATACGTTCAGTCTTTATTAAATGCATGGCAGTCAATCAGACGAGATGCGACTTTGACTATTCAACGTAGATTAAATCAAGGAAAAACGTTTAATTAATGGAAACATGACTTATGCAGTCGTGAGAAAATCTGATAGAATCGTTATGATCAAGTTGCTGTAGACTGATAAGAAGTCGTTATGATAACTTATGAAATCGTTACCACAACAAGTCGTTCTATAACAGATGATAAAAGAAATCGTTATGAAACATGGCAAGTCGTTGTAGCTCTAAAAAGAAGTCGTTATGAACATGGCAAGTCGTTGTAGCTCTAAAAAGAAGTTATGAAACATGCAAGTCGATGTAACTTTCTAAAGAAATCGTTACGACAACTTACAGAGTCGTTATGACGAGCAAGTCGTTATAACTTCTGAAGAAGTCGTTATGATAACTTACAGAGTCGTTATAATGAGCAAGTCGTTATAACTTCTGAAGAAGTCGTTACGATAACTTACAGAGTCGTTATAATGAGCAAGTCGTTATAACTTCTGAAGAAGTCGTTACGAACTTACAGAGTCGTTATAATGAGCAAGTCGTTATAACTTCTGAAGAAGTCGTTACGATAACTTACAGAGTCGTTATAATGAGCAAGTCGTTATAACTTCTGAAGAAGTCGTTACAATAACTTACAGAGTCGTTATAATGAGCAAGTCGTTATAACTTCTGAAGAAGTCGTTACGATAACTTACAGAGTCGTTATAATGAGCAAGTCGTTATAACTTCTGAAGAAGTCGTTACGATAACTTACAGAGTCGTTATAATTTCTGAAGAAGTCGTTATAGCTCTTCTGAGAAAAGATGTATGTAAGACTTACCACAAATGCTTGACTTTCTTTGGGTAATTCCTGTGCTTATGGCTAGATAAACAAGGTTAGAGAACCTTTGACAGTGTTTTGTTTATCACCAAAATAGGCAAGTAATTAATTTAAAAGTACATGGGGATGGACTGTTCATCATATTTACCCAATACTATACAATAGGTTGATATGTACATGAATAATAATGAAATAATGCGGATAAAATGTAATTCTTATTCCATCATCTTCCACAGTCTATAGCAATGAAAGAAATAACAATGTCCACATTATTGCAATTCCAAATGAAAATATATTGTCTATCACATTTGTCCATCTGAATAACATTATTACATAATAAGAAATAAAGCAAACTATTAGCAATCTCTACAAGTAGCTACTCTTCTTGCTCGGTGTCGCCTCCTCGCTATGCCCTCCTCAAGTACTGGGACCTTGTCTCACCTGTACACCGAATCAAGTATGAGTCTCAAAAGACCCAGCAAGCAATCGAAGATAGCATTCTTACACATATCACACACATGCTAAACTATTAAACAATAAGGAAACACATGGTACATGCTTCATATTAATTTAAAAAATATATGTAAACAATCTATACATGCTTCCTATACAGGATATGTAACTTGAATCATGTCGCAAATCACAATGTATATCATCATATTTTTAAGATAAGCAATTATCCATGAATGACCTATAGCATGTTTCCTACGCATTATGTCTAACATGATTGAAGGTCTCAAACTTTATTCAAATCATTTCACAATTATACGAATTTGATCATGGAATTTTGTACATGGTAAATAACTCTCCTAACTGATATCTAACCAATTTCACATGCAAATATAACACTTTCTCACACATTTAGATTGTTGTTTTAATGTAAAATTATTATATTCACATGACACTAGCACATGGACTATATTAAAACTACACACATGATACTAAACATGATATCACAATTAACCTAAATCATATTAACACATGTATGACATGAACATATGCACTTTTGCCTTGGTTTTCACATCCATTTACTATCACATAATATTCACTTACACATGATTTCACATAGTTTTCATATAGTTTTCACTTGCACATTCACATGTCATATCACTTGCGCTTACACGTGCCACATTCATATGTCACTCTACACATTATTCACATTTTACACTTTTTAGACTTAATTTGCCGCGACGCATAGTCCTAACCACCATAAATAGACACACATAACCATATCTGCCACTTAGGCAATGCAGTGACAAATCTAGGTACTGCGCAGACCGAGAGAAGCCCTCTCCACCCTAACAATGGTACTGTCCACCGCCAGGATTTCATCCTAATGCTCTTAGCATACCACATACACATTGAGCCTTCCCATAGGGACTTTACTACAGTACGGCTCCACAGCCCTCTATGGTAGCAGTGGCAATCATGGCACAATTTTTACACATTATCTCATTATCACCTGTTTCATTCATTTACATACACACTTTACTCATTTACATGCACTTTAACATAATTACACATGCTTCAGTTTACAGAACATGATACCTCTATTTCACAGTGATAATTAAATCATAACATAGTCCTAATCATGCTGCTAATTACTGAATTCCACATAATTAAAATGAACATGCTTAACATGGTCAATCTCCCTTGTTAAACTAATAACAACATCTACTGTTGTCAAAACAGCATGAGATTTTTATCACAGGCTTCCCACAGGTTATATACACACACCTAAATTTTCAGATTTTTCAGAATAGTAAACTAATTTTAACAATTAAAGCAGTTCTCATATAGATTTATCAAGGAATCCACTAAAACATGGTCCACATCAATACAGTCATACCTAACAGTCCTAAAACATGAAGATAGTAATTATATGATCATATAAAATTTATGGAACCCTAACTTGCAACAATTCAATTTATTTAGAATTAAACACAAGTAGATCATGCCCATTTTCCAATTACAGAAATTACCCTAATTTATATTATGCTCAAAAATTTACAAATCCTCATGACATGACCTACAGTTTGTACTTGACCAGTCACAAACTTTACAGCATACACATATATCCAGAAATTTGACAAACACATCACAGAGATCAAAACAACCATTCTGTAAAACCTAAAGAACTTGGCCTTAAAGGGTTGCCGCCAATCGGGGTTAACGGCACATGATGTTGCCGCCTACTATGAATCTTGACGGCACACAAATGGCCGTCAATCTCCTGTCTGCAGAAGTGCAGACAGAACAGAATGCACAAGGAAAAATGGGGGTTCCTAGACACAAGAAAATTCTGTAAAAATGCCTAGGACCTAAAGGACATGGGTAGGGATGAAATCCCTAGATCACTTGCCTTTATAAAAATTTACAAAGGTCAAATTTAGCCAAAGAATCCTCCTCGGCCAAGCCAAGAAGGTGCTCAAATCTCCTCCTAAATCCGGTATGTTTGTCGATGTAGATGGATCTCCGGGGTCGAGGATGCTTCCCCAATGCTTGGAGTTTCTCTCAGTTGATGTAGATCACTAGAAGACCTCCCCAATTCATCGGATCAAGCTTGCAAAGATCATGTTTTTCCACAGAAGACCTAGTTTTCTCAAGAGCTCAAAAAGACCTAATCTCCCCCAAAGCTAGGTTTTATAGGCTAAGGGGTCGTGGTACGCATTAGGTTAAGTCCCCTACCGATAGAGCTAGGGTTCCTAATCTAGAACCGCAAGAAATGCAGTCGTTTCCAGATCTGGAAGTGCAACATAACTAAGAAATAGACGTCAACATTTGCTGCCACTAACATGAAGTCAGCGTCCATCGATCTGGACGTCAACCTCACCTAGCCTTGCAGTCAACGACACACATGGGCCGTCAACATGCAATCAACATCAATGTGTGTTGACGTTAACTGGCATTTCGGCCAGAACACAGAAAATTAAACAAACATGTATTCACACATTAACTACATACATTATACATCAAAATAATTTAATGTGTATAGAAAATAATTAGATATCTTATGCACAGAATAAAAATATATATATATATATATGTATACATGTGTACACAGCATAATTACATACAATATGCACAATAATTAGATACTATATACACAACATTATTTAAATACAATATGCATAGGATTTAAATAAGTACAATATGTACAGAATTAGCTAAGTACTTATATTCACATAAATAAACAAATATTTATAGCATATATACATACATATGCACATGAGTAATTAAATAATTATAATATGCACAAAATTAATACACACACTATGTACATAAACAAGTAAATACCACATGTACAAAATATATATGGACAAAATCGAGGGTCTCACACTCTCACCCCCCCCCCCTTGAAAGGGACTACGTCCTCGAAGATCGGATCAAGTACCTGTAGTGACGTCGTCGGCATCTCTGGCTAACACATTTTCCCTGGTCGGTGTTTGTGGGTCTTACTACTAGCTTCGTTGCTGCTGGAACACCTCGTGGAACGAACTTCTTCAGCTTCGGACTCTCTATGATCCGATGGTCTTTGCTGCCACATTAAGACATCTTCCCGCCTTTTTCCAACACAAGTTTCCGCCATGACATTTTCCGCAATGCACACACTCGGCTTCTCGCTAGATGTAGAAACTACTGAATGGAGTGCTGACTTTGCTGCATTGAGCACCTCGTCCAAAGTGCGGGGGTCAGACTCTAAATGTCACACCCCGACGCGGAATATCGGAGCGCGAAGGCGTGCAGGAAAAGGGTATAGAGTGAGTACAAGACATCAAACCATTGCACCTTGAATAACACTAAAGCAAATCTTTCTCATTAATAACTTTTCAAATGTCTAGTCACAACCACTAATATCAGAGCCATTCTATGGGGCCCAATTACATTGCAATAAAAGGAAATAACTAACTACAACTCTAAGATAACATAATGACTCGAGGTACTCCTGGCTTCACTCTTGGTCATTCCCTTCCTCGTGAGTGTATGTGGCATCCTCAGTCTCACCTGAGAACATAACATCAAATAACGTAGGGTGAGCGATAACGCCTAATAGGACTTAAATCTCAGGCTCAAGCAGGCTTAAAATAATTAACGCATTAATGGCAGAGTATTTAAAGATAGCAGGTACAAGAGAGTCAAAATATAGTAAGGGATAGCCACAACAGGTAACAGGATAGCACATAGCATGAGATCGAGTAATATAGTTTCCAAAATAGCACAAGTATCGAGTATAGCACGAATAGCAGGATGGCCATAGCACAACACTAGCATAAGTATAATATGCACGACGAGTATAGCACTTGTTTGTCATTCTAGACATCAAGAGAGTATAGCACGTTTTGTGGTTGATTGTCATTTAGATAGTCGAGATAGATAGCACTTAAGTGTAATGCCAAACACTCTGATCATTTAACTCCCATGGGCACTAGCACTTTCGGGCGCACATCCCAGGACCTGATCGGGCCCTTTATATATTGCCAGGCATTGGTTATATTGTATCTTTAGACAATCAGTCAATGGCCAATACAGAGTACCAAGAATAGTTGAGAGCACTAGATGAAATAGACGAGATAGTAGACAGAACGTGAATAGATGAGCGAGTAGAGTATAGATCAGAGCTAATGGACATTGCACGTAATGCGACAAGTAACAAGCGATAGTAACAGTTACACAACACGCGCACGTCGTATTGGCAGTCAGAGGGAATTCACGATCTTGCCCCTGCGCCATGTTATGCACAAGTCCAGAGGTCCGACGTGATTCAAGGTAAGAGCGAACTTCTAATAGCCGTTTGGATCATATCGATCCCTAAAGGTGTAATGGGTGTTAGGGTACAACCGGCTCGTCGACCATGTGGGAATCCATGATCAGAGGAGACTTAAGGAGGCCTTGTGCAAGGGTTCACTAGTCCGGCGAAAGGAATATCCGACGGAGAGTTCACCATAAGCCAAGTAAAGTGTGTATATAAAATAGGTGCTCGACGTTCTAGAGGAATTCTAGAACAGTGGAGCGTCGAACGGTATATAAACCACGCAAGAAACGAATACAAGTCTTTTAAAATATGGCAATTATATACTTTATTGTAATAAATTACCAGATACATTATGAGATATTTTATGCTAGATTTCAGCCATATATGGACGGTTCATGTGTGTACATGTGTAAGAGAAATCATAGATAGAAAAGAAGTCATGAATATGTATTTTAAGCATTCAATATGGCTCCATTTTAAAACAGGTATTTTTACTACATGTGTGACTGTTAAAAGGCGTAAGAATATTTTAGAAAGTGAGAGCAATAAATTTTATGGGTTTTCATGCAAAATCCTGTGATCGCGACGTACCCATGTAACGGTCGCGACAGGGTCATCATAGAACGCGACAGGGTCCTGTACGGGTTGCGACAGGGCTGCCAGAACAGAAGGCCAGAACGCGATGTACGGTACTGTCGCGTTCAGAACGCGACAAGGTCCTGTACAGGTTGCGACAGGGCTGCTAGAACAGAAGGCCAGAACGCGACGTAGGGTACTGTCGCGTTCAGAACGCGACAAGCAGAGGCGTCGCGACGGGCTTGAGACAGCGACCTGTCGGGCCATCGCGTTCTCAAGTCCGTGGACTAAGTCTGACAGAGTTCTGCTCTTTCTTGGATTGCGGTCCAAGAATATCAGTTTTTGATACAGGGTCGTTCAGAAAATCATAACTAATTGTATTCACGATGAAAATCATAAAACCATGGCAAATGAAACTAGACATGCGAGAGTACTTCCAGTAAATAGGAATTAGAGAGGGAGCATGGATTGAACATGGTTTGATCATGAATAATAATGAGTAACATAGAACATGATACAGAGAGCAAGATTGATTTAATTCGAGCAACATGCTCATCAAAAATTAGGGCTTTCAGGGGCAAAAGACCCCTAACCACATGAAGTATCTACAGTAAAAATTTGTAGCATGGGATCAAGTATAAATAGAGTTTACAATTAAACATGATGTCTCGGGATTATCATGTTTGCAGATCTTCTAAAATCAAGAACAAAAGATTGGCTCGATGGAAATTATGAAACAAGGGGCTTTTGTTCCTGGTGATTGGAACTACCTACAGACGAGTTTAATTTAATTTTGCTCATGAGAATGCCTACCTTTGACTCAATTTATCTTCTAGGGATTAGAACTCCAAGATCGAAGGAAGAAGTTTGATGGATCTTCCTCTCCTCGATTTCTCCTCCTCCTTGGCCTCTTCTCTACGTCCAAGACCCTTTGCACGAGCTAGGGCGGCCATGAGGGTTTAAGAGGTGTATTTATAAATACAAGTTCCTATTCCTACTACTACTCAAATTCTTCTTAATTACGAGATTTCCTAACTCCACCTTCCTCTTGCTTTCCAATCTCTAATGGGTTAGGATAGTATCTAAATTCGTGCTAGACTATATGGGGTAGGTCTAGGAATCCAATTCCAACTAATTGTCACTTTTATTGCTTATAATACCCCTTTCCAATTAGGATAATAAAAACTCCAAATTAGGGTATTTTCTTATTATTCTCCCTTTGTAAATTCATATTTGACCCAATAAATTCTAGAGGATCCATTAAGCAAAGCCATTACTCTTTTCCATTTAATGGTTTTATTTAATGCTCTTTTTATTTAAATATTCATTTAGCTAGGTTTTATTTATTTATTTAAATTTTTCTTTTTCACAAAAATTCAGGTTGCTACATCCTCCCCCTCTTAAAAAAATTTGGTCCCCAAATTCATATGACCTTACAGGAGAGAATGGCTTACCGAATAGAACAGGGTAGTTGCGTCTGATAATTCCTTCTGGTTCCCATGTGGCTTCTTCCACTCCGCGGTTATTCCATAAGACCTTCACCACGTGAATGGGACGATTTCTAAGTTGTTGTACCTTCCGGTCCAATATCTTGATCGGCTTCTCTTCATACGTCATGTCCTTGTTTAACACCAGATCATCATGTCGAATGACATGTGTAGGATCGTACACATACTTTCTAAGCATGGAGACATGGAAGACATTGTGCACACTTGCCAAATTTGGCGGCAAGGCCAGTCTGTAAGCAACTTCACCAATCCTTTCAAGTACTTCGAAAGGACCAATGATCTTGGACTAAGTTTCCTTTCACTTCGAATCTTTGAATACCACGGGTAGGAGATACCTTCAATAGCACATGGTCTCCTATTTGAAATTCCAGATCCCGTCTTCTCTTATCAACATAGCTCTTCTGTCTAAACTGAGCAATCTTGAGTCGATCTCGTATCATCTGTATATCCGGGTTGTACTCTGTACCATGTCAGGTCCTAACCATTGTTGTTCTCCCACTTCATTATAGCACACAGGAGATCTACAATTCCTGCCATAAAGTGCTTCAAATGGTGCCATTTAATACTCGCCTGGTAACTGTTGTTATAGGCGAACTCAATCAAGGGTAAGTGTTCATTCCAATGACCATTGAAATCTATAATGCAGGCTCTTAACATGTCTTCTACAATTTGATTTGTCCTCTCAGTTTGCCCATCAGTCTGGGGGTGAAAGGCAGTACTAAATTAAGCTTCGTACCAAGGGCAGTTTGCAGACCTTTCCAAAAATGAGAGGTGAACCTTGGATCTCGATCTGAGATAATAGATGACGGAATACCGTGCAACCGCACGATCTCTTGACATATAATGCAACTAGCACCTCCACAGACCATGTACTCTTTATGGGTAAGAAGTGCGCAGATTTGGTCAACCGGTCAACGATGACCCATATGGCGTCAAGTCACCACGAGTTCTGGGTAAACCCATGATGAAGTCCATGCCAATGCTTTCCCACTTCCATTCTGGGATATCTAGTGGCCTGAGTACACGGCAGGGCGCATATGTTCTGCCTTCACTTGTTGACATGTGAGGCAATGAGCTACATGCTCGGCTACCTCCCTCTTCATATTCGGCCACCAAAATGTTCTTTTCATGTCTTGATACATTTTGGTACCTCCTGGATGAATAATGTACTTAATGATGAGCTTCATCCATTAGTTCCTTTTTAGGGCTTCGTTGTCTGGGACACAAGTTCTCCCTTGGAATACTAACCTTCCATCTTCAGTCATGGCAAAATCTGGTCTGTCCGCTAAGGTTTCCTTGACACGAACCAAGAATGGATCGTTGTCCTATGCATCTTGATTTCCTCCAGCAGATCGGATTGGATCTTAAGATTGGCAATCAAAACATGATCATCCCTATGTTCAATATTTAAGTCTAGCCTCGCGAATTGTTCAAGTAATTGCATCTCGCCAAGGACTAGACTTGAGATAGATGCCATTGGCTTTCTACTAAGAGCATCAGCCACGGCGTTTCCCTTACCTGGATGGTACTGGATGTTGAAATCGAAGTCTTTAGATATTCTAACCATCTTCTCTGCCTCATGTTGAGTTCTTTCTGGAGAATAGGTACTTTAGACTTTTATGATCTGAATAGACGGTGAATTGCTCACCATAGAGATAGTGCCTCCATTTTTAATGCGAAGACCACGGCAGCCAACTCTAAGTCATGCACAGGGTAGTTGACTTCATGCGTCTTCAATTGCCGTGAGGAATATGCGATGACCTTCTCTTTTGCATTAGTACACAGCCTAGCCCAATTCCTGAGGCATCAGTATAGACAGAGAAAACTCTCTCCCTCTACTGGTAGAGCGAGAAACGGTGCTGAGGTAAGGCAGTTTTTGAGAGTTTGGAAACTCTTCTCACACTCTTTACTCCAGGAGTAGGGATTCTCCTTCGTGTCAGACGCATGAGTGGTACGGAGATTTTTGAGAAGTCCTTGATGAACCGCCTGTAGTAGCCAGCCAGTCCTAGGAAGCTTCTTATCTCGGTGACATTGGTTGGTCTCTCCCAGTTGAGTACAGCTTCGACTTTGGAGGGATCAATAGAGATGCCGTCCTTTGATATGACATGGCCCAAGAAAGACACTTCTTCGAGCCAGAACTCGCACTTGCTTAATTTTGCATATAGTTTGTTGTCTCGTAAGACTTGCAGTGCGGTCCTCAAGTGTTCTTCATGATCTTCCTTGGTCTTTGAATATATGAGGATATCGTCGATGAAGACGACCACAAATTTGTCAAGGTGGCCGATATATGATGTTCATGAGTTGCATAAAGGCTGCAGGAGCATTGGTTAGACCAAAAGGCATAACAAAAATTCGTAATGTCCATACCTGCTCCTGAAAGCTGTTTTGAAGATATCGTCATCCTTGATCCTCATTTGATGATAACCAGATCGAAGGTCGATCTTGGAGAGGTATTGGGCTCCAGATATCTGGTCGAATAGTTCATCGATCCTAGGCAATGGGTACTTGTTCTTGATGGTCATTTGTTGAGCTGACGATAGTCGATGCATAGTCTCATCGACCCATCCTTCTTCTTGACGAATAGCACAGGTGCTCCCCAAGGGGAGGTACTTGGTCTGATGAACCCCTTCTCTAGCAGCTCCATCAGTTGTGCCTTCAATTCCTTCAGCTGGCAGGTGACATCCGGTACGTTGACGCGATACCGGTGCAGCTCCAGGAGTCAACTCAATGGCGAAGTTGACGTCACGTTCAGGGGGACTCCGGGTAAGTCTTCAGGGAATACATCTGGGTAGTCCTGAACTATGTGGATGTCTTCTATTTTTGAACCCTTCTTTTCGACTATGACGGCCGCAAGGAAAGCAAAACATCCTTTCCTTATCATGTTATAGGCTTTTAAGGCGGAGACTAGAGACATCCGCTTCTTATGTCTAATCCCAGTGAATGCTAATTTAGGAAAGTCACTAAACGTCACCCTTCCTTTTTACAATCGACGCTTGCCCCATTTGTGGACAACCAGTCGGCTCCCAATATGACATCATACCCTTCCATGGACATACATACCAGGTCGGCCTTTAGGTTATGGTCTCCGATCATTACATCGGCAGATGGAAAGTATTGGTTTAGTTTCTCCTTCTCCCCAAGGGTGTTGTGATAGAGAATTCACCACCCATGGTTGTAGGTTTGCAGTCAGGGTATCAGCAAAGTGTTGAGATATGAATGAATGAGTAGCTCCAGTATCAAATAACACAAATGCTGGCAAAGAAAAGACTTGCAGGGTACCTTCTACTACGCCACCTTCCTCGATGGTTTCTTCATTGTGTAGGGCTTGCAGCCTGCCCTGTTTCTTAGGCATAGCAGTGCGCTTCTCATTTTCTTTCAGCATCGGACACTCGAGTATGCGATGCTCGCGACTTCCATAGCACAGACACGCTCCGGCTTTTCTCCAGCACTCATCAGCGGTGTGACCAGGTTTGTCACAGTGTTTGCAGTTACCTTTGTTGGAGTGTTGGGGATGAAGACCTTGGTTTCCTATCTTGGCTGGATCCCTCGGTTGGGTGGAAAGGACGCTTTTTCCGTTGGTCGGCTTGGCAGATGCTGGTCCCGATGTCATTTCTTTCTTTATGAACTTCCCCTTGATACGGTCGGTGAAGTCCGTAGCGTCTTCCAGTAGCTGGGCCTTCTTAACCATCTCGGCATAGTTGTATGTCGAGAGGCGCCAGTTGAGTAATGTACTGAGGCTTAGGCCATTTAGAAAGCGCTTAGCCTTCATTCCTCTCAGTGTTGATCAGATGTACAGCATAGCGTGCCAATCTAGAGAACTGGGCTTCGTATTCTGCTACCGTCAGGCTTTGCTGTTTAAGAGTAGCGAATTCAGCAGCTTTCTTTTCCTGTACTCGTTCAGAGAAGTACTTAGCATTATAAGCTTCCTTAAATTCGGCCCAAGTAAATTGGTCGTTATCCCTTGTGGCTTCCACGGACTCCCACCATACGCGGGCATCCTTCTTAATTGGAATGTTGCTAATAGGAGTTTGTCTCCGTCCGCACATTGCATTACACGGAAGATCCTTTCCGTTTCCTTTAGCCAGTGCTCCGCTTCATCTGGATCCGTAGACCCACTAAACCTAGGGGGGTTAGACCCCTGAAATTTCGATGCAGCTCGCCTGCACCTGGTTGGTTCCCTCTGCGGTTACACCGCCTTGCTGGGTGGCTTGTAGTATGGCCCGAGTCAGTTCCTGGGGGACTGTTGCATGCCTCTCATATGGGCACGTTCTGCAGTCATTGTAGTGTTTAGTTCCTACAAAATAGTTTGATAGTTATAATGCTGAGTAAAAGTTTAATTTGTGCGTGTGTGAGTTTATTTTAACTAGTTACCCTTGGCTCTAAACACAACTCACATAGGTGGGATCATTGACTCTAGTCGAGGCAGGTTAACCTAGATCATCCTGAACTAAGAATAACCTAGGCTCTGGTACCACAAAACTGTCACGCCCCGACGTGGAATATCGGAGCGCGAAGGCAGTTGCAAGAAAAGGGTATAGAGTGAGTACTAGACATCAAACCATTGCACCTTGAATAACACTAAAGCAAATCTTCTCATTAATAACTTTCAAATGTCTAGTTACAACCACGATATCAGAGCCATTCTATGGGGCCCAATTACATTGCAATAAAAGGAAATAACTAACTACAACTCTAAGATAACATAATGACTCGAGGGTACTCCTGGCTTCACTCTGGTCATTCCCTTCCTCGTGAGTGTATGTAGCATCCTCGGTCTCACCTGAGAACACTACATCAAATAACGTAGGGTGAGCGATAACACCAGTAGGACTTAAATCTCAGGCTCAAGCAGGTTTAAATAATTAACGCAATTAATGGAAGAGTATCTAAAGATAGCAGGTACAAGAGAGTCAAAATATAGCAAGGGATAGCACAACAGGTAACAGGAGAGCACAATATCATGAGATCGAGTATAGTTTCCAAAAATAGCACAAGTATCGAGTATAGCACGAATAGCAGGATGGCCATAGCACAACGAGCACAAGTATAATAATAGCACGACGAGTATAGCACTTGTTTGTCATTCTAGACATCAAGAGAGTATAGCACGTTTTGTGTTTTGATTGTCATATAGATAGTCGAGATAGATAGCACTTGAGTGTAATGCCAAGCACTCTGATCATTTAACTCCCATGGGCACTAGCACTTTCAGGCACACATCCAGGACCAGATCGGGCCTTTATATATTGCCAGCCATTGGTCATATTGTATCTTTAGACAATCAGTCAATGGCCAATACAGAGTACCAAGAATAGTTGAGAGCACTAGATGAATAGACGAGATAGTAGAGAGAACGTGAATAGATGAGCGAGTAGAGTATAGATGAGAGCTAATGGACATTGCACGTAATGCGACAAGTAAACAGGCGATAGTAACAGTTGCACAACACGCGCACGTCGTATTGGCAGTCAGGTGGAATTCACGATCTTCCCACTGGCCATGTTATGCACAAGTCCAGAGGTCCGACGTGATTCAAGGTAAGAGCGAACTTTAATAGCGTTTGGATCATATCGATCCCTTAAGGTGTAATGGGTGTTAGGTACAACCGGCTCGTCGACCATGTGGGAATCCATGATCAGAGGTGACTTACGGAGGCCCTGTGCAGGGTTCACTAGTCCGGCGAAAGGAATATCTGACGGAGAGTTTACCACAAGCCAAGTAAAATGTGTATATAAAACAGTGGTGCTCGACGTTCTAGAGGAATTCTAGAACAGTGGAGCGTCGATATCGGTATATAAACCACGCAAGAAATGAATACAAGTCTTTTAAAATAGGGCAATTAATATACTTTATTGTAATAATTACCAGATACATTATGAGATATTTATGCTAGATTTCAGCCATATAGGATGGTTCATGTGTGTGCATGTGTAAGAGAAATCATAGATAGAAAAGAAGTCGTGAATATGTATTTTAAAGCATTCAATATGGCTCCATTTTTAACAGGGTTTTACTGCATGTGTGACTGTTAAAAAGGCGTAAGAAATTTTAGAAACTGAGAGCAATAAATTTATGAGTTTTCATGCAAAATCCTGTGATCGCGACGTACCATGTAAGGGTCGCGACAGGGTCATGATGAGAACGCGACAGGGTCCTGTACGGGTTGCGACAGGGCTGCCAGAACAGAAGGCCAGAACGCGACGTAGGGTACTGTCGCGTTTAGAATGCGACAAGCAGAGAGTCGTGACGGGTTGAGAACGCGACCGTCAGGCGTTGCGTTCTCAAGTCGTGGACTGAGTCTGACAGAGTTCTGCTCTGTCTTGGATTGCGGTCCAGGAATATCAGATTTTGATACAAAGTCATTCAGAAAATCATAACTAATTGATACACGATGAAAAATCATGAAACCATTGGCAAATGAAACTAGACATGCGAGAGTACTTCCAATAAATAGGAATTAGAGAGAGAGCATGGATTGAACATGGTTTGATCATGAATAATAACGAGTAACATAGAACATGATACAGAGAGCAAGATTGATTAATTCGAGCAATATGCTCAACAAAAATTAGGGCTTTTAGTGGCAAAAGACCCTAAGAACATGAAGTATCTACAGTAAAAATTTTGTAGCATGGGATCAAGTATAAATAGAGTTTGGAAAAAACATGATGTCTCGGGGTTATCATGTTTGCAGATCTTCTAAAATCAAGAACAAAAGATTGGCTCAATGGAAAATATGAAACAAGAGGACTTTTGTTCCTGGTGATTGGAACTACCTACAGACGAGTTTAATTTAATTTTACTCGTGAGAATGCCTACCATTGACTCGATTTATCTTCTAGGATTAGAACTTCAAGAACGAAGAAGAAGGAAGAAGCTTGAGGATCTTCCTCTCCTCGATTTCTCCTCCTCCTTGGCCTCTTCTCTACGTCCAAGAACCCCTTTGCACGAGCTAGGGCCGGCCATGAGGGTTAAGAGGTGTATTTATAAAATACAAGTTCATATTCCTACTACTACTCAAATTCCTCTTAATTACGAGATTTCCTAACTCCACCGTTCCTCTCTTGCTTTCCAATCTCTAATTGGGTTAGGATAGTATCTAAATTTGTGCTAGACTATATAGGGTAGGTCTAGGAATCCAATTCCAACTCTAATTGTCACTTTATTGCTTTAATAACCCCTTTCCAATTAGGATATAATAAAACTCCGAATTTAGGGTATTTTCTTATTATTCTCCTTTGTAAATTCATATTTTTGACCCAATAAATTCTAGAGGATCCATAAGCAAAGCCCATTACTCTTTTCCATTTA
>JACBKR010004786.1:0-11798 GCA_014218235.1 Colocasia esculenta | reverse complement strand
TTACGAGACCACACTTCGGAATCGACTCTCCGAGCCGGTCGAGAAGAGCGCCGTCTCGCGAAATTCCGAGCCCGGCGCCCGAAAGCCACCTCGGGGCGTGTGTATTAGTACACCGATTTTTGCACCACTTCGAAAAAAACGTGGATATTTCCTCGCCCGATGAGCGAACCGCCCGCGATGCCCCAGTTCCGAATCTGCACTCCGACGCGGTCGCTCTGGGCCGACTTCGGAGATTTCCGGTCCGTCACCCGGATTCCGCTCACTGAGGGCGGCAGCGGCTCCCGATGCGCACGGATTCCGACACGCCTTCGGTAGAACGGCCATAACTTTCCGTCCGGCATCGGAATCGCTTATATGACCACTTTTCGGAATCGGCAACATCAGAGCTCTCGTCGCACCGATTGCCGAGGCGATCGGACGCCGTTTTCGAGTCGAAAATCAATCGTTTCGGTCACCGAATTTCGATTCCTGCCGGCGATTCGCGTTTTGTTGCCGCGACGTCACCCGGATCACGCGGCCTGCGCTGAGGTCGAAGGTCGCATTTTTTTCAGAATCGCCCTTCTCGCGGTCGAGACGGTCGCCGCCGCGGCCCGACGCTCCTCCCCGCGTCGTAAACGAGTGCGCGCGAAAATGGCCGATTTCGCCACCCCTGACGGATTGCTCCCACCCCCTTCTACGGACGAATGGGCATAACGTTTCGTTCCGCCCGGTGTATCAAAATCGCTTACGAGACCACCTTTCGGATCGACTCTCCGAGCCGGTCGAGAAGACGCCGGTCTCGCGAAATTCGACCCGGCGCCCGAAATGCACCTTCGGGGCGTGTGTATTAGTAACACCCGCTTTTTTGCACCACTTCGAAAAAAAACGTGGATATTTCCTCGCCCGATGATCGGAACCGCCCGCGATGCCCCAGTTCCGAATCTGCACTCCGACGCGGTCGCTCTGGGCCGGACTCGGAGATTTCCGGTCCGGCACCGGATTCCGCTCACTGAGGGCGCAGCGCTCCCGATGCGCACGATTCCGACAACGCCTTCGGTAAAACGGCCATAACTTTCCGTCCGGGCATCGGAATCGCTTATATGACCACTTTTCGGAATCGGCACTCAGAGGCGCTCGTCGCAACCGATTGCCGAGGCGATCGGACGCCGTTTTCGAGTCGAAAAATCATCGTTTCGGTCACCGAAATTTCGATTCCTGCCGGCGATTCGCGTTTTGTTGCCGCGCGTCACCCCGGATCACGCGCTGCGCTGAGTCGAAGGTCGCATTTTTTTCAGAATCGGCCCTTCTCGGCGGTCGACGGTCGCCGTCGACGCGGCCCGACGGCTCCTCCCCGCGTCGTAAACGAGTGCGCGCGAAAATGGCCGATTTCGCCACCCCTGACGGATTGCTCCCACCCCCTTCTACGACAAATGGGCATAACGTTCCGCCCGGTATCAAATCGCTTACGAGACCACACTTCGGATCGACTCTCCGAGCCGGTCGAGAAGACGCCGGTCTCGCGAATTCCGAGCCTGGCGCCCGAAATGCCACCTCGGGCGTGTTATTAGTACACACCCGATTTTTGCACCACTTCGAAAAAAAACGTGGATTTTCCTCGCCCGATGATCGGAACCGCCCTCGATGCCCCAGTTCCGATCTGCACTCCGACGCTGTCGGCTCTGGGCCGGACTCGGAGATTTCCGGTCCGGCACCCGGATTCCGCTCACTGAGGGCGGCAGCGGCTCCCGATGCGCACGGATTCCGACACGCCTTCGTAAACGGCCATAACTTTCCGTCCGGGCATCGGAATCGCTTATATGACCACTTTTCGGAATCGGCACTCAGAGGCGCTCGTCGCAGCCGATTGCCGAGGCGTTCGGACGCCGTTTTCCGAGTCGAAATCATCGTTTCGGTCACCGAAATTTCGATTCCTGCCGGCGATTCGCGTTTTGTGGGCCGCGACGTCTCCCGGATCACGCGGCTGCGCTGAGGTCGAAGGTCGCATTTTTTTCAGAATCGGCCCTTCTCGGCGGTCGACGGTCGCGCGACGCGGCCCGACGCTCCTCCCCGCGTCGTAAACGAGTGCGCGCGAAAATGGCCGATTTCGCCACCCCTGACGGATTGCTCCCACCCCCTTCTAACGGACGAAATGGCATAAAACGTTCCGCCCGGGTATCAGAATCGCTTACGAGACCACACTTCGGAATCGACTCTCCGGCCGGTCGGAAGACGCCGGTCTCGCGAAATTCCGAGCCCGCGCCCGAAATGCCACCTCGGGGCGTGTGTATTAGTACACCGATTTTTGCACCACTCGAAAAAAAACGTGGATATTTCCTCGCCCGATGATCGGAACCCCCGCCCGCGATGCCCCAGTTCCGAATCTGCCTCCGACGCGGTCGCCTCTGGGCCGGACTCGGAGATTTCCGGTCCGGCACCCCCGGATTCCGCTCACTGAGGGCGCATCGGCTCCCGATTCGCACGGATTCCGACACCCCTTCGTAAACGGCCATAACTTTCCGTCCGGGCCATCGGAATCGCTTATATGACCACTTTTCGAATCGGCACTCAGAGGCGCTCGTCGCACCGATTGCCGAGGCGATCGGACGCCGTTTTCGAGTCGAAAATCATTCGTTTCGGTCACCGAAATTTCGATTCCTGCCGGCGATTCGCGTTTTGTTGCCGCGACGTCACCCGATCACGCGGCTGCGCTGAGGTCGAAGGTCCATTTTTTTTCAGAATCGGCCCTTCTCGGCGGCGACGGTCCCGTCGACGCGGCCCGACGTCCTCCCCCCCGCGTCGTAAACGAGTGCGGCGCGAAAATGGCCGATTTCCCACCACCCTGACGGATTGCTCCCCCCCCTTCTACGGACGAAATGGGCATAACGTTCCGCCCGGTATCAGAATCGCTTACGAGACCACACTTCGGAATCGACTCTCCGAGCCGGTCGAGAAGACGCCGTCTCACTCGCGAAATTCCGAGCCTGGCGCCCGAAATGCCACCTCGGGTCGGTGTATTAGTACATCACCGATTTTTGCACCACTTCGAAAAAAACGTGGATATTTCCCGCCCGATGATCGGAACCGCCCGCGATGCCCCGTTCCGAATCTGCACTCCGACGCGGTCGGTCTCTGGGCCGGACTCGGATATTTCCGGTCCGGCACCCGGATTCCGCTCACTGATGGCGGCAGCGCTCCCGATGCGCACGGATTCCGACACGCCTTCGGTAAAACGGCCATAACTTTCCGTCCGGCATCGGAATCGCTTATATGACCACTTTTTTCGGAATCGGCACTCAGAGGCGCTCGTCGCACCGTTTGCCGAGGCGTTCGGACGCCGTTTTCGAGTCGAAAATCAATCGTTTCGGTCACCGAAATTTCGATTCCTCCTGCCGGCGATTCGCGTTTTGTTGCCGCGACGTCTCCCGATCACGCGGCTGCGCTGAGGTCGAAGGTCGCATTTTTTTCAGAATCGGCCCTTCTCGGCGTCGACGGTCGCCGTCGACGCGGCCCGACGGCTCCTCCCCGCGTCGTAAACGAGTGCGCGCGAAAATGGCCGATTTCGCCACCCCTGACGGATTGCTCCCACCCCCTTCTACGGACGAAATGGGCATAACGTTCCGCCCGGGTATCAGAATCGCTTACGAGACCACACTTCGGAATCGACTCTCCGAGCCGGTCGAGAAGACGCCGGTCTCGCGAAATTCCGAGCCCGGCGCCCGAAATGCCACCTCGGGGCGTGTGTATTAGTACACCGATTTTTGCACCACTTCGAAAAAAACTGGATATTCCTCGCCCGATGATCGGAACCGCCCGCGATGCCCCAGTTCCGAATCTGCACTCCGACGCGGTCGCTCTGGGCCGGAACTCGGAGATTTCCGGTCCGCGCCCGGATTCCGCTCACTGAGGGCGGCAGCGGCTCCCGATGCGCACGGATTCCGACACCCTTCGGTAAAACGGCCATAACTTTCCGTCCGGGCATCGGAATCGCTTATATGACCACTTTTCGGAATCGGCACTCAGAGGCGCTCGTCGCACCGATTGCCGAGGCGATTGGACGCCGTTTTCGAGTCGAAAATCAATCGTTTCGGTCACCGAAATTTCGATTCCTGCCGGCGATTCGCGTTTTGTTGCCGCGACGTCTCCCGGATCCGCGGCTGCGCTGAGGTCGAAGTCGCATTTTTTTCAGAATCGGCCCTTCTCGGCGGTCGACGGTCGCCGTCGACGCGCCCGACGGCTCCTCCCCGCGTCGTAAACGAGTGCGCGCGAAATGTGCCGATTTCGCCACCCCTGACGGATTGCTCCCACCCCCTTCTACGGACGAAATGGCATAACGTTCCGCCCGGTATCAGAATCGCTTACGAGACCACACTTCGGAATCGACTCTCCGAGCCGGTCGAGAGACGCCGGTCTCGCGAAATTCCGAGCCCGCGGCGCCGAAATGCCACCTCGGGGCGTGTGTATTAGTACACCGATTTTTGCACCACTTCGAAAAAAAACTGGATATTTCCTCGCCCGATGATCGGAACCGCCCGCGATGCCCCAGTTCCGAATCTGCACTCCGACGCGGTCGGCTCTGGCCGGACTCGGAGATTTCCGTCCGGCACCCGGATTCCGCTCACTGAGGGCGGCAGCGGCTCCCGATGCGCACGGATTCCGACACGCCTTCGTTCAAACGGCCATAACTTTCCGTCCGGCATCGGAATCGCTTATATGACCACTTTTCGGAATCGGCACTCAGAGGCGCTCGCGCAACCGATTGCCGAGGCGATCGGACGCCGTTTTCGAGTCGAAAATCAATCGTTTCGGTCACCGAAATTTCGATTCCTGCCGGCGATTCGCGTTTTTTTGCCGCGACGTCTCCCGGATCACGCGGCTGCGCTGAGGTCGAAGGTCGCATTTTTTTCAGAATCGGCCTTCTCGGCGGTCGACGGTCGCCGTCGACGCGGCCCGACGGCTCCTCCCCGCGTCGTAAACGAGCAGTGCGCGCGAAAATGGCCGATTTCGCCACCCCTGACGGATTGCTCCCACCCCTTCTACGGACGAAATGGGCATAACGTTCGCCCGGGTATCAGAATCGCTTACGAGACCACACTTCGGAATCGACTCTCCGAGCCGGTCGAGAAGACGCGGTCTCGCGAAATTCCGAGCCCGGCGCCCGAAATGCCACCTCGGGGCGTGGTATTAGTACACGATTTTGCACCACTTCGAAAAAAAAACGTGGATATTTCCTCGCCCGATGATCGGAAACCGCCCGCGATGCCCCAGTTCCGAATCTGCACTCCGACGCGGTCGGCCCTGGGCCGGACTCGGAGATTTCCGGTCCGGCGCCGGATTCCGCTCACTGAGGGCGGCAGCGGCTCCCGATGCGCACGGATTCCGACACGCCTTCGGTTTAAAACGGCCATAACTTTCCGTCGGGCATCGGATCGCTTATATGACCACTTTTCGGAATCGGCACTCAGAGGCGCTCGTCGCATCCGATCGCCGAGGCGATCGGACGCCGTTTTCGAGTCGAAAATCAATCGTTTCGGTCACCGAAATTTCGATTCCTGCCGGCGATTCGCGTTTTTTGCCGCGACGTCTCCGGATCACGCGGCTGCGCTGAGGTCGAAGGTCGCATTTTTTTCAGAATCGGCCCTTCTCGGTCGACGGTCGCCGTCGACGCGGCCCGACGGCTCCTCCCGCGTCGTAAACGATGCGTGCGCGCGAAAATGGCCGATTTCGCCACCCTGACGGATTGCTCCCACACCTTCTACGGACGAAATGGGCATAACGTTCGCCCGGGTATCAGAATCGCTTACGAGACCACACTTCGGAATCGACTCTCCGAGCCGGTCGAGAAGACGCCGGTCTCGCGAAATTCCGAGCCGGCGCCGAAATGCCACCTCGGGGCGGTGTATTAGTACACCGATTTTTGCACCACTTCGAAAAAAAACGTGGATATTCCTCGCCCGATGATCGGAACCGCCCGCGATGCCCCAGTTCCGAATCTGCACTCCGACCGGTCGGCCTGGGCGGACTCGGAGATTTCCGGTCCGGCGCCCGGATTCCGCACTGAGGGGCGGCAGCGGCTCCCGATGCGCACGGATTCCGACACGCCTTCGGTAAAACGGCCATAACTTTCCGTCCGGCATCGGAATCGCTTATATGACCACTTTTCGGAATCGGCACTCAGAGGCGCTCGTCGCACCGATTGCGAGGCGATCGGACGCCGTTTCGAGTCGAAAATCAATCGTTTCGGTCACCGAAATTTCGATTCCTGCCGGCGATTCGCGTTTTTTTTGCCGCGACGTCTCCGGATCACGCGGCTGCGCTGAGGTCGAAGGTCGCATTTTTTTCAGAATCGGCCCTTCTCGGCGGTCGACGGTCGCCGTCGACGCGGCCCGACGGCTCCTCCCGCGTCGTCGTAAAAAACGTGTGTGCGCGCGAAAAATGGCCGATTTCGCCACCCCTGACGGATTGCTCCCACCCCCTTCTACGGACGAAATGGGCATAACGTTCCGCCCGGGTATCAGAATCGCTTACGAGACCACACTTCGGAATCGACTCTCCGAGCCGGTCGAGAAGACGCCGGTCTCGCGAAATTCCGAGCCCGGCGCCCGAAATGCCACCTCGGGGCGTGTGTATTAGTACACCGATTTTTGCACCACTTCGAAAAAAAACGTGGATATTTCCTCGCCCGATGATCGGAACCGCCCGCGATGCCCCAGTTCCGAATCTGCACTCCGACCCGGTCGGCCCTGGGCCGGACTCGGAGATTTCCGGTCCGGCGCCCGGATTCCGCTCACTGAGGGAGGCAGCGGCTCCCGATGCGCACGGATTCCGACACGCCTTCGGTAAAACGGCCATAACTTTCCGTCCGGGCATCGGAATCGCTTATATGACCACTTTTCGGAATCGGCACTCAGAGGCGCTCGTCGCATCGATTGCCGAGGCGATCGGACGCCGTTTTCGAGTCGAAAATCAATCGTTTCGGTCACCGAAATTTCGATTCCTGCCGGCGATTCGCGTTTTTTTGCCGCGACGTCTCCCGGATCACGCGGCTGCGCTGAGGTCGAAGGTCGCATTTTTTCAGAATCGGCCCTTCTCGGCGGTCGACGGTCGCCGTCGACGCGGCCCGACGGCTCCTCCCCGCGTCGTAAACGAGTGCGCGCGAAAATGGCCGATTTCGCCACCCCTGACGGATTGCTCCCACCCCCTTCTACGGACGAAATGGGCATAACGTTCCGCCCGGGTATCAGAATCGCTTACGTGACCACACTTCGGAATCGCCTCTCCGAGCGGTCGAGAAGACGCCGGTCTCGCGAAATTCCGAGCCCGGCGCCCGAAATGCCACCTCGGGGGTGTGTATTAGTACACCGATTTTTGCACCACTTCGAAAAAAACGTGGATATTTCCTCGCCCGATGATCGGAAACGCCCGCGATGCCCCAGTTCCGAATCTGCACTCGACCCGGTCGGCCCTGGGCCGGACTCGGAGATTTCCGGTCCGGCGCCGGATTCCGCTCACTGAGGGCGGCAGCGGCTCCCGATGCGCACGGATCCGACACGCCTTCGGTAAAACGGCCATAACTTTCCGTCGGGCATCGGAATCGCTTATATGACCACTTTTCGGAATCGGCACTCAGAGGCGCTCGTCGCACCGATTGCCGAGGCGATCGGACGCCGTTTTCGAGTCGAAAATCAATCGTTTCGGTCACCGAAATTTCGATTCTGCCGGCGATTCGCGTTTTTTTGCCGCGACGTCTCCCGGATCACGCGGCTGCGCTGAGGTCGAAGGTCGCATTTTTTCAGAATCGGCCCTCTCGGCGGTCGACGGTCGCCGTCGACGCGGCCCGACGGCTCCTCCCCGCGCGTCGTAAACGAGTGCGCGCGCGAAAATGGCCGATTTCGCCACCCTGACGGATTGCTCCCACCCCCTTCTACGGACGAAATGGGCATAACGTTCCGCCGGGTATCAGAATCGCTTACGTGACCACTCCTCGGAATCGCCTCTCCGAGCCGGTCGAGAAGACGCCGGTCTCGCGAGATTCCGAGCCCGGCGCCCGAAATGCCACCTCGGGGCGCGTGCGTTAGTACCCCGATTCTCGCGCCGCATCGAAAAAAACGTGGATATTTCCTCGCCCGACGATCGGAGCCGCCCGCGAGGCCCCAGTTCCGAATCTGCACTCCGACCCGGTCGGCCCTGGGGGCCGGACTCGGAGATTTCCGGTCCGGCGCCCGGATTCCGCTCACTGAGGGCGGCGGCGGCTCCCGATGCGCACGGATTCCGACACGCCTTCGGTAAAACGGCCATAACTTTCGGCCCGGGCATCGGAATCGCTTATATGACCACTTTTCGGAATCGGCACGCAGAGGCGCTCGTCGCCCCGATTGCCGAGGCGATCGGACGCCGTTTTCGAGTCGAAAATCGATCGTTTCGGTCACCGAAATTTCGATTCCTGCCGGCGATTCGCGTTTTTTTGCCGCGACGTCTCCCGGATCACGCGGCTGCGCTGAGGTCGAAGGTCGCATTTTTTTCAGAATCGGCCCTTCTCGGCGGTCGGCGGTCGCCGTCGACGCGGCCCGACGGCTCCTCCCCGCGTCGTAAACGTAAACGAAGTGCGCGCGAAAATGGCCGATTTCGCCACCCTGACGGATTGCTCCCACCCCCTTCTACGGACGAAATGGGCATAACGTTCCGCCCGGGTATCAGAATCGCTTACGAGACCACACTTCGGAATCGACTCTCCGAGCCGGTCGAGAAGACCGGTCTCGCGAAATTCCGAGCCCGGCGCCCGAAATGCCACCTCGGGGCGTGTGTATTAGTACACGATTTTTGCACCACTTCGAAAAAAACGTGGATATTTCCTCGCCCGATGATCGGAACCGCCGCGATGCCCCAGTTCCGAATCTGCACTCCGACCCGGTCGGCCCGGCCGGACTCGGAGATTCCGGTCGGCGCCGGATTCCGCTCACTGAGGGAGGCAGCGGCTCCGATGCGCACGGATTCCGACACGCCTTCGGTTAAAACGGCCATAACTTCCGTCCGGCATCGGAATCGCTTATATGACCACTTTTCGGAATCGGCACGCAGAGGCGCTCGTCGCCCCGATCGCCGAGGCGATCGGACGCCGTTTTCGAGTCGAAAATCAATCGTTTCGGTCACCGAAATTTCGATTCCTGCCGGCGATTCGCGTTTTTTTGCCGCGACGTCTCCCGGATCACGCGGCTGCGCTGAGGTCGAAGGTCGCATTTTTTTCAGAATCGGCCCTTCTCGGCGGTCGACGGTCGCCGTCGACGCGGCCCGACGGCTCCTCCCCGCGTCGTAAACGAGTGCGCGCGAAAATGGCCGATTTCGCCACCCCTGACGGATTGCTCCCACCCCCTTCTACGGACGAAATGGGCATAACGTTCCGCCCGGGTATCAGAATCGCTTACGAGACCACACTTCGGAATCGACTCTCCGAGCCGGTCGAGAAGACGCCGGTCTCGCGAAATTCCGAGCCCGGCGCCCGAAATGCCACCTCGGGGCGTGTGTATTAGTACACCGATTTTTGCACCACTTCGAAAAAAAACGTGGATATTCCTCGCCCGATGATCGGAACCGCCCGCGATGCCCCAGTTCCGAATCTGCACTCCGACGCGGTCGGCCCTGGGCCGGACTCGGAGATTTCCGGTCCGGCGCCCGGATTCCGCTCACTGAGGGCGGCAGCGGCTCCCGATGCGCACGGATTCCGACACGCCTTCGGTAAAACGGCCATAACTTTCCGTCCGGGCATCGGAATCGCTTATATGACCACTTTTCGGAATCGGCACTCAGAGGCGCTCGTCGCCCCGATTGCCGAGGCGATCGGACGCCGTTTTCGAGTCGAAAATCAATCGTTTCGGTCACCGAAATTTCGATTCCTGCCGGCGATTCGCGTTTTTTTGCCGCGACGTCTCCCGGATCACGCGGCTGCGCTGAGGTCGAAGGTCGCATTTTTTTCAGAATCGGCCCTTCTCGGCGGTCGACGGTCGCCGTCGACGCGGCCCGACGGCTCCTCCCCGCGTCGTAAACGAGTGCGCGCGAAAATGGCCGATTTCGCCACCCCTGACGGATTGCTCCCACCCCCTTCTACGGACGAAATGGGCATAACGTTCCGCCCGGGTATCAGAATCGCTTACGAGACCACACTTCGGAATCGACTCTCCGAGCCGGTCGAGAAGACGCCGGTCTCGCGAAATTCCGAGCCCGGCGCCCGAAATGCCACCTCGGGGCGTGTGTATTAGTACACCGATTTTTGCACCACTTCGAAAAAAAACGTGGATATTTCCTCGCCCGATGATCGGAACCGCCCGCGATGCCCCAGTTCCGAATCTGCACTCCGACCCGGTCGGCCCTGGGCCGGACTCGGAGATTTCCGGTCCGGCGCCCGGATTCCGCTCACTGAGGGCGGCAGCGGCTCCCGATGCGCACGGATTCCGACACGCCTTCGGTAAAACGGCCATAACTTTCCGTCCGGGCATCGGAATCGCTTATATGACCACTTTTCGGAATCGGCACTCAGAGGCGCTCGTCGCCCCGATCGCCGAGGCGATCGGACGCCGTTTTCGAGTCGAAAATCAATCGTTTCGGTCACCGAAATTTCGATTCCTGCCGGCGATTCGCGTTTTTTTGCCGCGACGTCTCCCGGATCACGCGGCTGCGCTGAGGTCGAAGGTCGCATTTTTTTCAGAATCGGCCCTTCTCGACGGTCGACGGTCGCCGTCGACGCGGCCCGACGGCTCCTCCCCGCGTCGTAAACGAGTGCGCGCGAAAATGGCCGATTTCGCCACCCCTGACGGATTGCTCCCACCCCCTTCTACGGACGAAATGGGCATAACGTTCTGCCCGGGTATCAGAATCGCTTACGAGACCACACTTCGGAATCGACTCTCCGAGCCGGTCGAGAAGACGCCGGTCTCGCGAAATTCCGAGCCCGGCGCCCGAAATGCCACCTCGGGGCGTGTGTATTAGTACACCGATTTTTGCACCACTTCGAAAAAAAACGTGGATATTTCCTCGCCCGATGATCGGAACCGCCCGCGATGCCCCAGTTCCGAATCTGCACTCCGACGCGGTCGGCCCTGGGCCGGACTCGGAGATTTCCGGTCCGGCGCCCGGATTCCGCTCACTGAGGGCGGCAGCGGCTCCCGATGCGCACGGATTCCGACACGCCTTCGGTAAAACGGCCATAACTTTCCGTCCGGGCATCGGAATCGCTTATATGACCACTTTTCGGAATCGGCACTCAGAGGCGCTCGTCGCCCCGATCGCCGAGGCGATCGGACGCCGTTTTCGAGTCGAAAATCAATCGTTTCGGTCACCGAAATTTCGATTCCTGCCGGCGATTCGCGTTTTTTTGCCGCGACGTCTCCCGGATCACGCGGCTGCGCTGAGGTCGAAGGTCGCATTTTTTTCAGAATCGGCCCTTCTCGGCGGTCGACGGTCGCCGTCGACGCGGCCCGACGGCTCCTCCCCGCGTCGTAAACGAGTGCGCGCGAAAATGGCCGATTTCGCCACCCCTGACGGATTGCTCCCACCCCCTTCTACGGACGAAATGGGCATAACGTTCCGCCCGGGTATCAGAATCGCTTACGAGACCACACTTCGGAATCGACTCTCCGAGCCGGTCGAGAAGACGCCGGTCTCGCGAAATTCCGAGCCCGGCGCCCGAAATGCCACCTCGGGGCGTGTGTATTAGTACACCGATTTTTGCACCACTTCGAAAAAAAACGTGGATATTTCCTCGCCCGATGATCGGAACCGCCCGCGATGCCCCAGTTCCGAATCTGCACTCCGACCCGGTCGGCCCTGGG
>JACBKR010004785.1:0-21940 GCA_014218235.1 Colocasia esculenta | reverse complement strand
TGGATTTTCAGATTTGGTTGGGCGTTGAAATGACGGATCTCAAAAACCGATTCTAAGGGGTCAAAACACACAGCCCGGGGGTCCAAAATCCCAAATAGATATCTGATCGGTGTGCCTCTCACTCCGACACGACCGGGTGGGTTAAATTGACGTGTGTGAACTGACGGAATCTGATTTGGATTCCCGGATTGGGTGGGGCGTTGAAATGACGGATCTATAAAAACCTGAGTCTAAGGGGTCAAAACATGTGACCCGGGGGTCTAAAATCCCAAATAGAGGTTTGATCGGCATGCCGTTCACTCCGACACGACTGGGTGGGTAAATTGACGTGTGCGAACTGACGGAATCCGATTTGGATTCCCAGATTGGGTTGGGCGTTGAAATGACGGATCTCAAAAAACCCGAGTCTAAGGGGTCAAAACATACAGCCCGGGTGTCCAAAATCCCAAATAGAGATCTGATCGCTGTGCCGTTCACTCCGACACGACCGGGTGGGTTAATTTGACTTGGGCGAACTGACGGAATCCGATTTGGATTCCCGGATTGGTTGGGCATTGAAATGACGGATCTAAAAAAAAACTTGAGTCAAAGGGTCAAAACACACACCCCGGGGATCAAAAACCCCAAATAGGGATCTGATCGCATGTCGTTTGCTCCGACACGACTAGGTGGGTTAAATGACGTATGCGAACTGACGAAATCCGATTTGGATTCCCGGATTGGGTTGGGCATTGAAATGACGGATCTAAAAAAACTAGTCTAAAGGGTCAAAACATACAACCCGGGGGTTCAAAATCTCAAATTGGGATCTGATCGGCGTGCCGTTCACTCCGACACGACCGGGTGGGTTAAATTGACGTGTGTGAACTGAAGAATCCGATTTGGATTCCCGGATTGGGTTGGGCGTTGAAATGACGGATGTAAAAAAAATCCCGAGTCTATGGGATGCCACCCGGGGGGTCGTTCGCTGTGACACGACCGGGTGGGTTAAATTGACGTGTGCGAACTGACGGAATCCGATTTGGATTTTCCGATTTAGTTGGGCGTTGAAATGACGGATATCAAAAACCCGAGTCTAGGGGGTCAAAACACACAACCTAGGGGTCCAAATTCCCAATAGAGATCTGATCGGTGTGCCTTTCACTCCGACACCGGGTGGGTTAAAATGACGTGTGCGGACTGACGGAATCCGATTTGGATTCCCGAATTGGGTGGGGCGTTGAAATGACGGATCTAAAAAACCCGAGTCTAAGGGGGTTGACACACAACCCTAGGGTCCAGAATCCCAAAGAGAGGTCTGATCGGTGTGCCGTTCGCTGCCACACGACCGGGTGGGTTAAATTGACGTGTGCGAACTGACGGAATCGATTGGATTTTCGGATTGCGTTGGGCGTTGAAATGAAGGATCTCAAAAATCCTGAGTCTAGGGGGTCAAAACACACAACCTGGGGGTCCAAAATCCCAAATAGAGATCTGATCGGTGTGCCTCTCACTCCGACACGACGGGTGGGTTAAATTGACGTGTGCGAACTGACGGAATCTGATTTGGATTCCCAGATTGGTTGGGCGTTGAAATGATGGATCAATAAAACTTGAGGCTAAGGGGACAAAAACAACAACCGGGGGTCTAAAATCCCAAATAGAGGTTTGATCGGCATGTCGTTCACTCCGACACGAACGGGGGGGTTAAATTGACGTGTACGAACTGACGGAATCCGATTTGGATTCCAGATTGGGTTGGGTATTGAAACGACGGATCTAAAAAAACCAGTCTAAGGGGCAAAACACACGACCCGGGGGACCAAAATCTCAAATTGGGATCTGATCGGCATGCCGTTTGCTCCAACACGACCGGGTGGGTTAATTGACGTGTGCGAACTGACGGAATCCGATTTAGATTCCTGGATTGGGTGGGGCGTTGAAATGACGGATCTAAAAAAACATGAGTCTAAAGGGTCAAAACATACAACCCGGGGGTCCAAAACCCCAAATAGGGATCTGATCGGCATGTCGTTTGCTCCAACACGACCGGGTGGGTGCGTAAATTGACGTGTGCGAACTGACGGAATCCGATTTGGATTCCGGATTGGGTTGGGCATTGAAATGACGGATCTAAAAAAAACTAGTCTAAAAGGTCAAAACATACAACCCGGGGGTTCAAAATCTCAAATTGGGATCTGATCGGCGTGCCGTTCATTCCGACACGACCGGTGGGTTACATTGACGTGTGTGAACTGATGGAATCCGATTTGGAATCCGGATTGGGTGGGGCGTTGAAATGACGGATCTAAAAAACCCGAGTCTATGGGATGCAACCCGGGGGGTCGTTCGCGTGTGACCGACGGACGGGGGGTTAAATTGACGTGTGCGAACTGACGGAATCCGATTTGGATTTTCAGATTTGGTTGGGCGTTGAAATGACGGATCTCAAAAAACTCGAGTCTAAGGGCTCAAAACACACAGCCCGGGGGTCCAAAATCCCAAATAGATATCTGATCGGTGTGCCTCTCACTCCGACACGACCGGGTGGGTTAAATTGACGTGTGTGAACTGACGGAATCTGATTTGGATTCCCGGATTGCGTGGGCGGGTTGAAATGACGGATCAAAAAAACCTAGTCTAAGGAGTCAAAACACACAACCCGGGGGTCTAAAATCCCAATAGAGATTTGATCGGCATGTCGTTCACTCCGACACGACCGGTGGGTTAATTGACGTGTGCGAAATGACGGAATCCGATTTGGATTCCCGATTGGGTTGGGCATTGAAATGACGGATCTCAAAAAATCCGAGTCTAAGGGGTCAAAACACACAGCCCGGGGGTTCAAAATCCCAAATAGAGATCTGATCGGTGTGCCGTTCACTATGACACGACCGGGTGGGTTAATTGACGTGTGCGAACTAACGGTATCCGATTTGGATTCCTGGATTGGGTTGGGCGTTGAAATGACGGATCTATAAAAATCTTAGTCTAAAGGGTTAAAACACACAACCGGGGGTCCAAAATCCCAAATAGGGATCTGATCGGCATGTCGTTTGCTCCGACACGACCGTTGGGTTAAATTCACGTGTTCGAACTCACGGAATCTGATTTGGATTCTCCGATGGGTTGGCAATGAAATGACGGATCTAAAAAAAACCAGTCTAAGGGCAAAACCACGACCCGGGGGACCAAAATCTCAAATGGGATCTGATCGGCATGCCGTTTGCTCCAACAAGACCGGGTGGGTTAAATTGACGTGTGCGAACTGACGGAATCCGATTTGGATACCCGGATTGGTGGGGTGTTGAAATGACGGATCTAAAAAAACCGGAGTCTATGGGATGCCAACCCGGGGGGTCGTTCGCTGTGACACGACCGGGTGGGTTAAATTGACGTGTGTGAACTGACGAATCCGATTTGGAATCTCGGATTGGGTAGGGCGTTGAAATGACGGATCGAAAAAAACCCGAGTCTATGGGATGCCAACCCGGGTGGTCGTTCGCTGTGACACGACCGGGTGGGTTAAATTGACGTGTGCGAACTGACGGAATCAGATTTGGATTTTCAGATTTGATTGGGCGTTGAAATGACGGATCTCAAAAAACGTGGTCTAGGGGGTCAAAACACACCGCCGGGGGTCCAAAATCCCAAATAGATATCTGATCGGTGTGCCTCTCACTCCGACACGACCGGGTGGTTTAAATTGACGTGTGTGAACTGACAGAATCTGATTTGGATTCCCGGATTGGGTGGGGCGTTGAAATGACGGATCTATAAAAACTGAGTCTAAGGGTCAAAACATGTGACCCGGGGGTCTGAAATCCCAAATAGAGGTTTGATCGGCATGCCGTTCACTCCGACACGACTGGGTGGGTAAATTGACGTGTGCGAACTGACGGAATCCATTTGGATTCCCAGATTGGGTGGGGCGTTGAAATGACGGATCTCAAAAAACCCGAGTCTAAGGGGTCAAAACATACAGCCCGGGTGTCCAAAATCCCAAAAGAGATCTGATCGCTGTGCCGTTCACTCCGACACGACCGGGTGGGTTAATTGACGTGTGCGAACTGACTAAATCCGATTTGGATTCCCGGATTGGGTTGGGCATTGAAATGACGAATCTAAAAAAAACCTGAGTCTAATGGGTCAAAACACACAACCCGGGGGTGCAAAACGCCAAATAGGGATCTGATCGGCATGTCGTTTGCTCCGACATGACCGGGTGGGTTAAGTTGACGTATGCGAACTGACGGAATCCGATTTGGATTCCCGGATTGGGTTGGGCATTGAAATGACGGATCTAAAAAAAACTAGTCAAAAGGGTCAAAACATACAACCCGGGGGTTCAAAATCTCAAATTGGGATCTGATCGGCGTGTCGTTCACTCGACACGACGGGTGGGTAAATTGACGTGTGGAACTGACGGAATCCGATTTGGATCCCGGATTGGGGGGCGTTGAAATGACGGATCTAAAAAACCCGAGTCTATGGGATGCCAAACGGGGGGTCGTTTTCTGTGACACGACGGGTGGGTTAAATTGACGTGTGCGAACTGACGGAATCCGATTTGGATTTTCAGATTTGGTGGGCGTTGAAATGACGGATCTCAAAAAACCCGAGTCTAGGGGGTCAAAACACACAACCTAGGGGTCCAAATTCCCATAGAGATCTGATCGGTGTGCCTTTCACTCCGACACGACCGGGTGGGTGTAAAATGACGTGTGCGGACTGACGGAATCCGATTTGGATCCCGAATTGGGTGGGGCGTTGAAATGACGGATCTAAAAAACCCGAGTCTAAGGGGTTTGACACACAACCCTAGGGTCCAGAATCCCAAAGAGAGGTCTGATCGGTGTGTCGTTCGTTGCCACATGACCGGGTGGGTTAATTGACGTGTGCGAACTGACGGAATCCGATTGGATTTTTGGATTGCGTTGGGTTGAAATGACGGATCTCAAAAAACCCGAGTCTAGGGGTCAAAACACACAACCTGGGGGTCCAAAATCCCAAATAGAGATCTGATCGGTGTGCCTCTCACTCCGACACGACCGGGTGGGTTAAATTGACGTGTCCGAACTGAACTGACAATCTGATTTGGATTCCCGATTGGGTTGGGCATTGAAATGCACGGATCTATAAAAACTTGAGGCTAAGGGTACAAAACACACACCCGGGGTCTAAAATCCCAAATATAGTTTGATCGGCATGCCGTTCACTCCGACACGACCGGGTGGTTTTAATTGACGTGTGCGAACTGACGGAATCCGATTTGGATTCCCGGATTGGGTTGGGTATTGAAATGACGGATCTAAAAGAACCAGTCTAAAGGGGCAAAACACACGACCCGGGGACCAAAATCTCAAATTGGGATCTGATCGCATGCCGTTTGCACCACCACGACTGGGTGGTTAAATTGACGTGTGCGAACTGACGGAATCCGATTTGGATTCCCGGATTGGTGGGGCGTTGAAATGACGGATGTAAAAAAACCCGAGTGTAAGGATGCCAACCCGGGGGTTCGTTCGCTGTGACACACCGGGTGGTTAAATTGACGTGTGTGCGAACTGACGGAATCCGATTTTGATTTTCAGATTTGGTTGGGCATTGAAATGACGGATCTCAAAAAACCCGAGTCTAGGGGGTCAAAACACACAACCTGGGGGTCCAAATCCCAAATAGATATCTGATCGTTGTGCCACTCAATCCGACACGACCGGGGGTTAATTGACGAGCTGTCTTGTGCGAACTGACGGATCTGATTGGATTCCCGGATTGGTTGGGGTTGAAATGATGGATCTATAAAACCTGAGGCAAAGGGGTCAAAACACACAACCTGGGGTCTAAAATCGCAAATAGAGGTCTGATCGGCATGCCGTTCACATCCGACACGCCGGGTGGGTTAAATTGACGTGTGCGAACTGACGGAATCCGATTTGGATTCCCGATTGGTTGGGCGTTGAAATGACGGATCTGAAAAAACCCGAGTCTAAAAGGTCAAAACACAAACCCGGGGGTCCAAAATCCCAAATAGAGATCTGATCGCTTTGCCGTTCACTCCGACACGACCGTGGGTTAATTTGACGTGTGCCAACTGACGGAATCCGATTTGGATTCCCGATGGGTTGGGCATTGAAATGACGGATCTAAAAAAAACCTGAGTCTAAAGGGTCCAAACCACACCCCGGGGGTCCAAAACCCCAAATAGGATCTGATCAACATGTCGTTTGCTCCAACACGACCGGGTGGGTTAAATTGACGTGTGTCGAACTGACGGAATCCGATTTGGATTCCCGGATTGGGTTAGGCATTGAAATGACGGATCTAAAAAAACTAGTCTAAAAGGTCAAAACATACAACCCGGGGTTTCAAAATCTCAAATTGGGATCTGATCGGCGTGCCGTTCATGTCGACACCACGACCGGTGTGGTTTATTGACGTGTGTGACTGACGGAATCCGATTTGGAATCCCGAATTGGTAGGGCGTTGAAATGACGGATCTAAAAAATCGAGTCTATGATGCCAACCTGGGGGTCGCTCGCTGTGACACGACCGAGTGGGTTAAATTGACGGTGCGAACTGACGGAATCCGATTTGGATTTTCAGATTTGGTTGGGCGTTGAAATGACGGATCTCAAAAACTCGAGTCTAAGGGGTCAAAACACACAGCCCGGGTTGTCCAAAATCCCAATAGATATCTGATCGTGTGCCTCCACTCCGACTACACGACCGGGGGGTAAATTGACGTGTGTGAACTGACGGTCTGATTTGGATCCCGATTGTGTGGGCGTTGAAATGACGGATCTATAAAACCTGAGTCTAAGGGTCAAACATGTGACCCGGGGGTCTAAAATCCCAAATAGAGGTTTGATCGGCATGGCCGTTCACTCCGATACGACTGGGTGGTAAATTGACGTGTGCGAACTGACGGAATCCGATTTGGATTCCCAGATTGGGTTGGCGTTGAAATGACGGATCTCAAAAAACCCGAGTCTAGGGTTAAAACATATAGCCCGGGTGTCCAAAATTCCAAATAGAGATCTGATCGCTGTGCCGTTCACTCTGACACGACCGGGTGGGTTAATTTGACGTGTGCGAACTAACGGAATCCGATTTGGATTCCCGGATTAGGTGGGCATTGAAATGACAGATCTAAAAAAACCTGAGTCAAAGGGTCAAAACACACCCCAGGGGTCGAAAACCCCAAATAGGGATCTGATCGGCATATCGTTTGCTCCGACACGACCGGGTGGTTTAAATTGACGTATGCGAACTGACAATCCGATTTGGATTCCCGATTGGGTTGGGCATTGAAATGACGGATCTAAAAAAAACTAGTCTAAAGGGTCAAAACATACAACCCGGGGGTTCAAAATCTCAAATTGGGATCTGATCGCGTGCCGTTCACTCCGACACGACCGGGTGGTTAAATTGACGTGTGTGAACTGACGGAATCCGATTTGGAATCCCGATTGGGTGGGGCGTTGAATGACGGATCTAAAAAACCCGAGTCTAGGGGTCAAAACACACAACCTGTGGGTCCAAAATCCCAAATAGAGATCTGATCGTTGTGCCTCTCACTCCGACACACGACCGGGTGGTTTAATTGACGTGTGCGAACTGACGGAATCTGATTTGATTCCCGGATTGGGTTGGGCATGAAAATGACAGATCTATAAAAACATGAGGCTAAGGGGAAAAACACCAACCCGGTGTCTAAAATCCCAAATATAGGTTTGTGCGCATGTGTTCACCTCCGTTCATCCGCCACGACCGGGTGGGTTAAATTGACCTTGTCGAACTGACGGAATCCGATTTGGATTCTCGGATTGGGTGGGTATTGAACGACGGATCTAAAAAAAACCAGTCTAAAGGGCAAAACACACGACCCGGGGGACCAAAATCTCAAATTGGGATCTGATCGGCATGTCGTTTGCTCCAACACGACCGGGTGGGTAAATTGACGTGTGCGAACTGACGGAATCTAATTTGGATTCCCGGATTGGGTTGGGCATTGAAATGACGGATCTAAAAAAACTAGTCTAACAGGTCAAAACATACAACTCGGGGGTTCAAACTCAAATTGGGATCTGATCGGCGTGCCGTTCACTAGTGACCGACACACCGGGTGGGTTCAATTGACGTGTGTGAACTGACGGAATCCGATTTGGAACCCAGATTGGGTGGTGGGGTTGAAATGACGGATCTAAAAAAACCCGAGTCTATGGATGCCAACCCGGGGGGTCGTTCGCTGTGACCCGACCGGGTGGGTTAAATTACGTGTGCGAACTGACGAATCCGATTGGATTTTCAGATTTGGTTGGGCGTTGAAATGACGGCTCAAAAAACTCGAGTCTAAGGGCTCAAAACACACAGCCCGGGGGTCCAAAATCCCAATAGATATCTGATCGGTGTGCCTCTCCCTCCGACACGACCGGGTGGGTTAAATTGACGTGTGTGAACTGACGGAATCTGATTTGGATTCCCGGATTGGTTGGGCGTTGAAATGACGGATCTATAAAAACCTGAGTCTAAGAGTCAAACACAAACCCGGGGGTCTAAAATCCCAAAGAGATTTGGATCGGCATGCCGTCACATCTCCGACACGCCGGGTGGGTTAAATTGACGTGTGCGAACTGACAGAATCCGATTTGGATTCCCGGTTGTGGTTGGGCGTTGAAATGACGGATCTCAAAAAATCCCAGTCTAAGGGGTCAAAACACACAGCCCGGGGGTCCAAATCCCAAATAGAGATCTGATCGGTGTGCCGTTCACTATGACACGACCGGGTGGGTTAATTTGACGTGTGCGAACTAACGGTATCCGATTTGGATTCCCGGATTGGGTTGGGCGTTGAAATGACGGATCTATAAAAATCTTAGTCTAAGGTTCAAAACCAACAACCCGGGGGTCCAAAATCCCAATAGGATCTGATCGCATGTCGTTTGCTCCGACACGACCGGTGGGTTGATTACGTGTGCGAACTCACGGAATCTGATTGGATTCTCGGATTGGGTTGGGCAATGAAATGACGGATCTAAAAAAAACCAGTCTAAAGGGCAAAACACACGACCCGGTGACCAAAATCTCAAATTGGGATCTGATCGATGCCGTTTGCCCCAACAGACGGGGTGGGTTAAATTGACGTGTGCGAACTGACGGAATCCGATTTGGATACCCTGATTGGGTGGGGCGTTGAATTGACGGATCTAAAAAAACCCGAGTCTATGGATGCCAACCCGGGGGGTCGTTCGCTGTGACACGACCGGGTGGGTTAAATTGACGTGTGTGAACTGACGGAATCCGATTTGGAATCCCGGATTGGTAGGGCGTTGAAATGACGGATCTAAAAAAACCCGAGTCTATGGGATGCCAACCCAGGTGTCGTTCGCTGTGACACGACCGGGTGGGTTAAATTGACGTGTGCGAACTGACGGAATCCGATTTGGATTTTCAGATTTGGCTGGACGTTGAAATGACGGATCTCAAAAAAAACCTGAGTGTAGGGGGTTCGAAACACACTACCTAGGGGTCCAAAATTCCCAATAGAGATCTGATCGGTTTGCCTTTCCCTCCGACACTACGACCGGGTTGGGTAAATCACGTGTGCGGACTGACGGATCCGATTTGGATTCCCGAATGGGTGGGGCGTTGAAATGACGGATCTAAAAAAAAAAACCCGAGTCTAAGGGGTTTGACACACAACCCTAGGGTCCAGAATCCCAAAGAGAGGTCTGATCGTGTGCCGTCGCTGCCACAGAACGTGACCGGTGGTTTAAATTGACGTGTGCGAACTGACGAATCCGATTGGATTTTCGGATTGTGTTGGTGGGGCGTTGAAATGACGGATCTCAAAAAACCCGAATCTAGGGGGTCAAAAACACCACCTGGGGGTCCAAAATCCCAAATAGAGATCTGATCGTGTGCCTCTCACTCCACACGACCGGTGGGTTAAATTGACGTGTGCGAACTGACGGAATCTGATTTGGATTCCCGGATTGGTTGGGCGTTGAAATGACGGATCTATAAAAACATGAGGCTAAGGGAACAAAACACACAACCCGGGGGTCTAAAATCCCAATAGAGGTTTGATCGGCTTGCCGTTCACTCCCGCAACGACCGGGTGGGTTAAATGGACGTGTGCGAACTGACGGAATCCGATTTGGATTCCCGGATTGGGTTGGTATTGAAATGACGGATCTAAAAAAACCAGTCTAAGGCGCAAAACACACGACCCGGGGGACCAAAATCTCAAATTGGGATCTGATCGGCATGCGTTTTGCTCAACACGATCGGTGGGTTAAATTGACGTGTGCGAACTGACGAATCCGATTGGATTCCCGGATTGGGTGGGGCGATGAAATGACGATCTCAAAAACCCGAGTCTAGGGGGTCAAAACACACAACCTAGGGGTCCCAAATCCCAAATAGAGATCTGATCGTGTGCCTTTCACTCCGACACGACCGTGTGGGTTAAAATGACATGTGCGAACTGACATAATCCGATTTGCATTCCCTGATTGGGTGGGGCGTTGAAATGACAGATCTAAAAAAACACGAGTCTAAGCGGTTTGACACACAACCCCGGGTCCAGAATCCCAAAGAGAGTCTGATCGTTGTGCCGTTTGCTGCCACACGACCGGGTGGGTTAAATTGACGTGTGCGAACTAACGGAGTCCGATTGGATTTTCGGATTGCGTTGGGCGTTGAAATGAGGATCTCAAAAAAAACCCGAGTCTAGGGGTCAAAACCCCACCTGGGGGTCCAAAATCCCAAATAGAGATCTGATCGTGTCCTCTCACTCCGACACGACCGGTGGGTTAATTTGACGGTGCAAACTGACGAATCTGATTTGGATTCCCGGATTGGGTTGGGCGTTGAAATGACGGATCTATAAAACCTGAGGCTAAGGGGTCAAAACACACAACCCGGGGTCTGAAATCCCAAATAGAGGTTTGATCGGCATGCCGTTCACTCCGACACGACCGCGTGGGTTAACTTGACATGTGCGAACTGACAGAATCCGATTTGGATTCCCGATTGGGTTGGGCGTTGAAATGACGGATCTGAAAAACCCGAGTCTAAAAGGTCAAACACACAGCCCGGGTCCAAAATCCCAAATAAGATGTGATCGCTTTGCCGTTCACTCCGACACGACCGGGTGGGTTAATTTGACATGTGCGAACTGCGGAATCCGATTTGGATTCCCGGATTAGGTTGGGCATTGAAATGATGGATCTAAAAAAAACCTTAGTCTAAAGGGTCAAACACACAACTCGGGGGTCCAAAACCCCAAATAGGGATCTGATCGGCATGTCGTTTGCGTCAACACGACCGGGTGGGTTAAATTGACGTTGCGAACTGACGAATCCGATTTGGGATTCCCGGATTGGATTGGGCATTGAAATGACAGATCTAAAAAAACTATCTAAAGGGTCAAACCACTACACGGGGTTTCAAAATCTCAAATTGGGTATCTGATCGGCGTGCCTTTCACTCCGACACGACAGGGGTAGGTTAAATTGACGTGTGTGAACTGACGGAATCCGATTTGGAATCCAGGTAGGGTGGGGCGTGAAATGAAGGATCTAAAAAAACCAGAGTCTATGGGATGCCAACCCGGGGGTTCGTTCGCTGTGACACGACCGAGTGGGTAAATTGACGTGTGCGAACTGACGGAATCCGATTTGGATTTTCAGATTTGGTTGGGCGGTTGAAATGACGGATCTCAAAAAACCTGAGGCTAAGGGGTCAAACACACAGCCCCGGGTCCAAAATCCCAAATAGATATCTGATCGGTGTGCCCTCTCTCCTCCGACACGACCGGGTGGGTTAAATTGACGTGTGCGAACTGACGGAATATAATTTGGATTCCCGGATTGGGTGGGGCGTTGAATGACGGATCTATAAAAACCTGAGCTCTAAGGAGTCGAAACACACAACCCGGGGTCTAAAATCCCAAATAAGATTTTGATCGGCATGCCGTTCCCTCCGCCACGACCGTGTCATTAAATTGACGTGTGCGAACTGACTGAATCCGATTGTATTCCGTGATTGGGTTGGGCGTTGAAATGACAGATCTCAAAAAACCCGAGTCGAAGGGGACAACCCGGGGTCTAAAATCCCCAATAGAGATCTGATCCGGTGTGCCGTTCACTGCGACACGACCGGGTGGGTTAAATTGAAGTGTGCGAACTCACTGAATCTCATGTGGATTCCCCGGATTGGGTTGGCGTTGAAATGACGATCTAGAAAAAACCTGAGACTAAGGGGTCAAACACACAACCCGGGGGTCTAAAATCACAATAGAGATTTGATCGGCATGCCGTTCACTCCGACACGACCGGTTGGGTTAAATTGACGGTTGGCGAACTGACGGAATCCGATTTGGATTCCCGGATTGGGTGGGGCGTTGAAATGATGGATCTAAAAAACCCGAGTCTAAGGGGTCAAAACACACAGTCCGGGGGTCCAAATCCCAAATAGAGATCTGATCGGTGTACTGTTCCACTATGACACGACCCGGTGGGTTAATTTGCATGTGCGAACTGACGAATCCGATTTGGATTCCCGGATTGGGTTTGGGCGTTGAAATGACGGATCTATAAAAATCTTAGTCTAAGGGTCCAAACACACAACCCGGGGGTCCAAAATCCCAATATGGATCTGATCGGCATGTCGTTTGCTCCGACACGACCGGGTGTTGTTTAAATTGACGTGGCTCTCACGGAATCTTATTTGGATTCTCGGATTGGGTTGGCATTGAAATGACGGACTAAAAAACCAGTCTAAAGGGCAAAACACACGACCTGGGGGACCAAAATCTCAAATTGGGATCTGATCGGCATGCCGTTTGCTCCAACACGACCGGTGTGGTTAAATTGACGAGTGCGAACTGACGGAATCCGATTTGGATTCCCTGATTGGGTGGGCCGTTGAAATGACGGATCTAAAAAAACCCGTTCTAAGGGATGCCACCCGGGGGTTTGTTCGCTGTGACACGACCTGGTGGTTAAATTGACGTGTGCGAACTGACGGAATCCGATTTGGATTTTATTTGGTTGGGCGTTTAAATGACGGATCTCAAAAAAACCCGAGTCTAGGGGTCATACACACAACCTAGGGGTCCAAAATCCCAATAGAGATCTGATCGGTGTCCTTTCACTCCGACACGACCGGTTGGGTTAAAATGACATGTGCGAACTGACGGAATCCGATTTGGATTCCCGAATTGGGTGGGGCGTTTAAATGACGGATCTAAAAAAACCCGAGTCTAAGGGGTTGACACCAACCCGAGGGTCCAGAATCCCAAAGAGAGGTCTGATCGGTGTGCCGTTCGCTGCACACGACCGGGTGGGTTAAATTGACGTGTGCGAACTGACGGAATCCGATTGGATTTTCGGATTGCGTTTGGGCGTTGAAATGACGGATCTCAAAAAACCCAAGTCTAGGGGGTCAAAACACACACCTGGGGGTCCAAAATCCCAAATAGAGATCTGATCGGTTGTGCCTCTCACTCCGACACGACCGGTTGGTTTAAATTGACGTGCGAACTGACGGAATCTGTTTGGATTCCCGGATTGGGTTGGGCGTTGAAATGACGGATCTATAAAACCGGAGGCTAAGGGTTCAAAACTGTGACCCGGGGTCTAAAATCCCAAATGGAGGTTTGATCGGCATGCCGTTCACTCCGACCGGCGACCGGGTGGGTTAAATTGACGTGTGCGAACTGACGAAACCGATTTGGATTCCCGGATTGGTGGTCGTTGAAATGACGGATCTGAAAAAACCCGAGTCTAAAAGGTCAAAACACACAGCCCGGGGTCCAAAATCCAAATAGAGATGTGATCGCTTTGCCGTTCACTCCGACACGACCGGTGGGTTAATTTGACATGTGCGAACTGACGAATCCGATTTGGATTCCCGGATTGGGTTGGGCATTGAAATGACGGATCTAAAAAAAACCTGAGTCTAAAGGGTCAAAGCACACCCCGGGGTCCAAAACCCTAAATAGGGATCTGATCGGCATGTCGTTTGCTCCAACACGACCGGTGGGTTAAATTGACGTGTGCGAACTGACGGAATCCGATTTGGATTCCCGATTGGGTTGGGCTTTAAAATGACGGATCTAAAAAAACTAGTCTAAAGGGTCAAAACATACAACCCGGGGGTTCAAAATCTCAAATTGGGATCTGATCGGCGTGTCGTTCACTCCGACACGACCGGGTGGGTCAAATTGACGTGTGTGAACTGACGGAATTCGATTTGGAATCCCGATTGGGTGGGGCGTTGAAATTACGGATCTAAAAAAACCCGAGTCTATGGGATGCCAACCCGGGGGGTCGTTCGCTGTGACACGACCGAGTGGGTTTAAATGACTGTGGGAACTGACGGAATCCGATTTGGATTTTCAGATTTGGTTGGGCGTTGGAATGACGGATCTCAAAAAACCAGAGTCTAAGGGGTCAAAACACACGCCCGGGGGTCCAAATGCCAAATAGATATCTGATCGGGTGCCTCTCTCTCCGACACGACCGGGTGGGTTAAATTGACGTGTGCGAACTGACGGAATCCGATTGGATTTTCACATTTGGTTGGGCGTTGAAATGACGGATCTCAAAAACCCGAGTCTAGGGGTCAAACACACAACCTAGGGGTACAAATCCCAAATAGAGATCTGATCGGTGTGCCTTTCACTCCGACACGACCGGGTGGGTTAAATGACATGTGCGAACTGACAGAATCCGATTTGGATTCCCGAATTGGGTGGGGCGTTGAAATGACGGATCTACAAAAACACGAGACTAAGTGTTTTGACACACAACCCGAGCGTCCAGAATCCCAAGAGAGGTCTATCGGTGTGTCGTTCGCTGCCACACAACCGGGTGGGTTAAATTGACGTGTGCGAACTACGTAATCCGATTGGATTTTCGGATTGCGTTGGGCTTTGAAATGACGATCTCAAAAAACCCGAGTCTAGGGGGTCAAAACACACAACCTGGGGGTCCAAAATTCCAATAGAGATCTGATCGGTGTGCCTCTTACTCCGACACGACCGGGGTTAATTTGACGTGTGCGAACTGACGGAATCTGATTTGGATTCCCGGATTGGGTTGGGCGTTGAAATGACGGATCTATAAAACCTGAGGCTAGGGGGTCAAAACACACAACCCGGTGGTCTAAAATCCCAAATAGAGGTTGATCGGCATGCCGTTCACTCCGACACGACCGGTGGGTTTAAATTGACGTGTGCGAACTGACGGAATCCGATTTGGATTCCTGGATTGGGTTGGGCGTTGAAATGACGGATCTGAAAAAACCCGAGTCTAAAAGGTCAAAACACACAGCCCGGGGGTCCAAAATCCCAAATAGAGATCTGATCGCTTTGCCGTTCACTCCGACACGACCGGGTGGGTTAAATTGACGTGTGCGAACTGACGGAATCCGATTTGGATTCCCGTATTGGGTTGGACATTGAAATGACTTATCTAAAAAAAACTAGTCTAAAGGGTCAAAACATACAACCCGGGGGGTCAAAATGTCAAATTGGGATCTGATCGGCGTGCCGTTCACCTCCGACACGACCGGGTGGGTTAAATTGACGTTTGTTAACTGACGGAATCCGATTTGGAATCCCGGATTGGGTGGGGCGTTGAAATGACGGATATAAAAAAACCCGAGTCTATGGGATGCTAACCCGGGGGGTCGTTCGCTGTGACACGACCGAGTGGGTTAAATTGACGTGGCGAACTGACGGAATCCGATTTGGTTTTCAGATTTGGTTGAGCGTTGAAATGACGGATCTCAAAAAACCAGAGTCTAAGGGGTCAAAACACACAGCCCGGGGGTCCAAAATCCCAAATAGATATCTGATCGGTGTGCCTCTCTCACCGACACGACCGAGTGGTTAAATTGACGTGTGCGAACGACGAATCTGATTTGGATTCCCGATTGGGTGGGGCGTTGAAATGACGGATCTAGAAAAACCTGAGTCTAAGGAGTCAATACACAAAACCCGGGGTTCTAAAATCCCAAAGAGTTTTGATCGGCATGTCGTTCACAACCCGACCGACCGGTGGGTTTAAATTGACGTGTGCGAACAAACAGAATCTGATTTGGATTCCCGATTGGGTTGGGCGTTGAAATGACGGATCTCAAAAAACCCGACTCTATGGGGTCAAAACACACAGGCCGGGGTCCAAAATCCCAAATAGAGATCTGATCGGTGTGCCGTTCACTACGACACGACCGGGTGGGTTAATTTGACGTGTGCGAACTGACGGAATCCGATTTGGATTCCCGGATTGGGTTGGCGTTGAAATGAAGGATCTATAAAAATCTTAGTCTAAAGGGTCAAAACACACAACCGGGGGTCGAAAATCCCAAATAGGGATCTGATCGGCATGTCGTTTGCTCCGACACGACCGGGTGGGTTAAATTGACGTGTGCGAACTCACGGAATCAGATTTGGATTCCGGATTGGGTTGGGCATTGAAATGATGGATCTAAAAAAAACCAGTCTAAAGGGAAAAACACACGACACCGGGGGACCAAAATCTCAAATTGGGATCTGATCGGCATGCCGTTTGCTCCAACACGACCGGGTGGTTTAAATTGACGTGTACGAACTGACGGAATCCGATTGGATTCCCGGATGGGTGGGGCGTTGAAATGACGGATCTAAAAAAACCGAGTCTAAGGGATGCCAACCCGGGGGGTCGTTCGCTGTGACACGACCGGGTGGGTTAAATTGACGTGTGCGAACTGACGGAATCCGATTTGGATTTTCAGATTTGATGGGCGTTGAAATGACGGATCTCAAAAAACCCGAGTCTAGGGGGTCAAACAGAACAACCTTGGGGTCCAAAATCCCAAATAGAGATCTGATCGGTGTGCCTCTTACTCCGACACGACCGGGTGGGTTAAATTGACGTGTGCGAACTGTCGGAATCAGATTTGGATTCCCGGATTTTGTTGGGCGTTGAAATGACGGATCTATAAAAACCTGAGGCTAAGGGGTCAAAACACACAACCCGGGGGTCTAAAATCCCAAATAGAGTTTGATCGGCATGCCGTTCACTCCGACACGACTGGGGGGGTAATTGACGTGTGCGAACTGACGGAATCAGATTGGATTCCCTGATGGTTGGGGCGTTGAAATGACGGATCTCAAAAAACCCGAGTCCCAGGGGTCAAAACACACAGCCTGGTGTCCAAAATCCCAAATAGAATCTGATCGGCGTGCCGTTCACCCTCCGACCGACCGGGTTGGTTAATTTAACGTGTGCGAACTGACGGAATCCGATTTGGATTCCCGGATTGGGTTTGGCGTTGAAATGACTGATCTAAAAAAAACCAGTCTAAAGGGTCAAAACACACGACCCGGGGACCAAAATCTCAAATTGGGATCTGATCGGCATGCCGTTTGCTCCAACCGACCGGTGGGTTAAATTGACGTATGCGAACTGACGGAATCCGATTTGGATTCCCGGATTGGGTGGGGCGTTGAAATGACGGATCTAAAAAACCCGAGTCTAAGGGATGCCAACCGGGGGGTCGTTCGTTGTGACACGACCGGGTGGGTTAAATTGACGTGTGCGAACTGACGGAATCCGATTTGGATTTTCAGATTTGGTTGGGCGTTGAAATGACGGATCTCAAAAAACCCGAGTCTAGCGGGTCAAAACACGCAACCTAGGGGTTCAAAATCCCCAAAGAGATCTGATCGGTGTGTCCTTTCACTCCGACACGACCGGTTGGGTTAAATGACATGTGCGAACTGACGGAATCCGATTTGGATTCCCAAATTGGGGGGCGTTGAAATGACGGATCTAAAAAACACGAGTCTAAGGGGTTTGACACACAACCAAGTCCAGAATCCCAAAGAGAGGTCTGATCGGTGTGCCGTTCGCTGCCACACGACCGGGGGGTTAAATTGACGTGTGCGAACTGACGGAATCCGATTGGATTTTCAGATTGCGTTGGGCGTTGAAATGACGGATCTCAAAAACCCCAGTCTAGGGGGTCAAAACACACAACCTGGGGGTCCAAAATCCCAAATAGAGATCTGATCGGTGTGCCACTCACTCCCACACGACCGGGTGGGTTAAATTGACGTGTGCGAACTGTCGGAATCTGATTTGGATTCCCGGATTTGGTTGGGCGTTGAAATGATGGATCTATAAAAACTTAAGGCTAAGGGTCAAAACACACAACCCGGGGGTCTAAAATCCCAAATAGAGTTTGATCGGCATGCCGTTCACTCCGACACGACCGGGTGGGTTAAATTGACGTGTGCGAACTGACGGAATCCGATTTGGATTCCGGATTGGGTTGGGCGTTGAAATGACGATCTCAAAAAACCCGAGTCTAAGGGGTCAAAACACCACAACCCGGGGGTCAAAATCCCAATAGAGATCTGATCGTTGTGCCGTTCACTCCGACACGACCGGGTGGGTAAATTGAAGTGTGCGAACTGACTAATCCGATTTGGATTCCCAGATTTGGTTGGGCATTGAAATGACGGATCTAAAAAAACCTGAGTCTAAAGGGTCAAAACACACAACCCGGGAGTCCAAAACCCCAATATACGGATCTGATCGGCATGTCGTTTCTCCAACACGACCGGGTGGGTTATATTGACGTGTGCGAACTGACGGAATCCGATTTGGATTCCCGGATGGTGGTTGGGCAAAGAAATGACGGATCTAAAAAAAACTAGTCTAAAGGTCAAACATACAACCCGGGTTCAAAATCTTAAATTGGGATCTTATCGGCGTGCCGTTCACTCAGACACGACCGGGTGGGTTAAATTGACGTGTGTGAACTGACGGAATCCGATTTGGATCCCGGATTGGGTGGGCGTTGAAATGACAGATCTAAAAAAACCTGAGTCTATGGGATGCCAACCCGGGGGTTTCGTTCGCTGTGACACGACCGAGTGGGTTAATTGACGTGTGCGAACTGACGGAATCCGATTTGGATTTTCAGATTTGGTTGAGCGTTGAAATGACGATCTCAAAAACCAGAGTCTAAGGGGTCAAAACTCACAGCCCGGGGTCCTAAAATACCAAATAGATATCTGATCGGTGTTGCCTCTCCCCGACACGAGGTGGGTTAATTGACCTGGGCGAACTGACGGAATCTTATTTGGATTACCGGATTGGGTGGGCGTTGAAATGACGGTTCTATAAAAACCTGAGTCTAAGGAGTCAATACACACAACCCGGGGTCTAAAATCCCAATAGAGATTTGATCGTCATGCCGTTCACTCCGACACGACGACGTGTGGGTTAATTGACGTGTGCGAACAGACGGAATCCGATTTGGATTCCCGGATTGGGTTGGGCATTGAAATGACGGATCTCAAAAAACCCGAGTCTAAGGGGTCAAACACTAGGCCGGGGGTCCAAAATCCCAAATAGAGATCTGATCGGTGTGCCGTTCACTACGACACGACCGGGTGGGTTAATTGACGTGTGCGAACTGATGGAATCCGATTTGGATTCCCGGATTGGGTTGGGCGTTGAAATGCCGGATCTATAAAAATCTTAGTCTAAAGGGTCAAAACACACAACCCGGGGGTCCAAAATCCCAAATAGGGATCTGATCGGCATGTCGTTTGCTCCGACACGACCGGGTGGGTTAAATTGACGTGTGCGAACTCACGGAATCTGATTTGGATTCTCGGATTGGGTTGGGCATTGAAATGACGGATAAAAAAAAAACCAGTCTAAAGGGCAAAACACAAGACCCGGGGGACCAAAATCTCAAATTGGGATCTGATCGGCATGCCGTTGCTCCAACATGGACGGGTGGGTTAAATTGACGTGTGCGGACTGACGGAATCCGATTTGGATTCCGGATTGGGTGGGGCGTGAAATGACGGATCTAAAAAAACCTGAGTCTAAGGGATGCCAACCCGGGGGTCGTTCGCTGTGACACGACGGGTGGGTTAAATTGACGTGTGCGAACTGACGGAATCCGATTTGGATTTTCAGATTTGGTTGGGCGTTGAAATGACGGATCTCAAAAAAACCGAGTCTAAGGGGTCAAAACACATAACCTAGGGGTCCAAAAATCCAAATAGAGATCTGATCGGTGTGCCTTTCACTCCGACACGACTGGGTGGGTTAAAATGACATGTGCGCGAACTGTCGGAATTCGATTTGGATTCCCGAATTGGGTGGGGCGTTGAAATGACGGATCTAAAAAAAACACGAGTCTAAGGGGTTTGACACACAACCCGAGGGTCCAGAATCCCAAAGAGAGGTCTGATCGGTGTGCCGTTCGCTGCCAAACGACGGGGGGTTAAGTTGACGTGTGCGAACTGACGGAATCCGATTGGATTTTCGGATTGCGTTGGGCGTTGAAATGATGGATCTCAAAAAACCCGAGTCTAGGGGGTCAAAACACACAACCTAGGGGTCCAAAATCCCAAATAGAGATCTGATCGGTGTGCCTCTTTCTCCGACACGACCGGGTGGGTTAAATTGACGTGTGCGAACTGACGGAATCTTATTTGGATTCCCGGATTTGGTTGGGCGTTGAAATGACGGATCTATAAAAACTGAGGCTAAGGGGTCAAAATACACAACCCGGGGTCTAAAATCCCAAATAGTGGTTTGATCGGCATGCCGTTCACTCCGACACGACCGGGTGGGTTAAATTGACGTGTGCGAACTGACGAATCCGATTTGGATTCCCTGATTGGGTTGGGTATGAAATGACGGATCTAAAAAAACCAGTCTAAAGGGGCAAAACACACGACCCGGAGGACCAAAATCTCAAATTGGATCTGATCGGCATGCCGTTGCTCCAACACGACCGGGTGGGTTAAATTGACGTGTGCGAACTGACGGAATCCGATTTGGACTCCTGGATTGGGTGGGGCGTTGAAATGACGGATCTAAAAAAACCGGGTCTAAGGGATGCCACCCGGGGGTTCGTTCGCTATGACACACGAGGGTGGGTTAAATTGACGTGTTCGAACTGACGGAATCCGATTTGGATTTTCAGATTTGGTTGGGCGTTGAAATGACGAATCTCAAAAAACCCGAGTCTAGGGGGTCAAAACACACAACCTAGGGGTCCAAAAATCCAAATAGAGATCTGATCGGTGTGCCTTTCACTACGACACGTCTGGGTGGGTTAAATTGACGTGTGCGGACGGACGGAATCCGATTTGGATTTTCAGATTTGGTTGGGCGTTGAAATGACGGATCTCAAAAAACCCGAGTCTAGGGGGTCAAAAACACAACCTAAGGGTTCAAAATCCAAATAGAGATTTGATCGTGTGTGCCTTTCACTCCGACACGACCGGTGGGTTAAAATGACGTGTGCGGACTTACGGAATCCGATTTGGATTTTCAGATTTGGTGGGCGTTGAAATGTGTCGGATCACAAAAACCCGAGTCTAGGGGGTCAAAACACACAACCTAAGGGCCCAAAATCCCAAATAGAGATTTGATCGGTGTGCCTTTCACTCCGACACGACCGGGTGGGTTAAAAAAAAGACGTGTGCGGACTACGGAATCCGATTTGGATTCCCGGATTGGGTGGGGCGTTGAAATGACGGATCTAAAAAAACCCGAGTCTAAGGGGTTTGACACACAACCCGAGGGTCCAGAATCCCAAAGAGAGGTCTGATTGGTGTGCCGTTCGCTGCCACACGACCGGGTGGGTTAAATTGACGTGTGCGAACTGACGGAATCCAGCTGGATTTTCGGATTGCGTTGGGCGTTGAAATGACGGATCTAAAAAAACCGAGTCTAGGGGGTCAAAACAAAAACCTGGGGGTCCAAAATCCCAAATAGAGATCTGATCGGTGTGCCTCTCACTCCGACATGACCGGGTGGGTTAAATTGATGTGTGCGAACTGACGGAATCTGATTTGGATTCCCGGATTGGGTTGGGCCTTGAATTGACGGATCTATAAAAACTTGAGGCTAACTGGTCAAAA
>JACBKR010004784.1:0-21965 GCA_014218235.1 Colocasia esculenta | reverse complement strand
ATATGGGCTTACATTATTTCACATGATAGCACATTCACTTATCAATTTCACATGCACATATTTCACTTTGCACAATTTATATGGTCATATTCACATATTCACATTATACACTTAGTTGACGTGACACATAGTCAAACCACCACTAAGGACACACATATACACATACTTATCAATCACCTAGGCAACATAGTGATAGATCTTGGTTAACTCCGCAGAACCGGGAGAAGCACTCTCCACCCTACCAATAGTACTTGTCCACCTCCAGGATTTCATCCTAATTGCCCATAGGATATCACACACATTGAACCTTCCCGTAGGGACTTTACTACGGTACGGTTCCACAGCCCTCTATGGTAGCAGTGTCACTAATGGCACATTTTAACACATTTCACTTTAACCACATTTTTACTTACACTACTCACATATACTAATCATTCATGATCATGCACTTAAACACACACATGTTTTAGTTTTTACCTAACATGATGCTACTAATCACAGAATTAAACAACTCATACCACAGACCTAATCATACTATAATCATTGCATCATACAAGAATTAAATTTAATATGTTCAATTTGGTAAATATTCACGGTTAAATCCACAATTGTACCTTGACATCTAAACAGTACGAAAATTTTATCACAGGTTCCAAAGATATAATACAATATGTTCAATCTATACTATTATAATAAAACACAGTCCTGAGTGCTGCCATGTGGCAGCATTAGGATGAATTTTTTCCCGCCAATATACTTGCTAATGTAATTTCTCTCCTCTCTTTCTTTCCCATGAAAACCTTCTATTAAACATCTCACATTTTCTAAAAACTCACATCCTTACTCGAAACTTTTCCCATTTTACTCTCTTCATCAAAACACTATCTCTCTCTTTCTAAAAAAAATAAAAGGGCATATTATGTTTTTGAATAACTCTTTATATTGAAATTATTATATAATAATAATACTATTAACCTCATGTATATGACTTACAAAATTTATTTATTCAAATCTAATAATATTTCGTGCGATGCACGAGTATAGAGCTAGTTTTCCATATTTTTCATATTTGTAAAATAATTATAACAATTTAAACATGATTCGGGCATATTTATCACTACATTCATTTAAATAAGTTCCACAATAATTCTGTCACACCGACAGTGCCAACACCTGTATACAGTTATGATACCGACATGGAAGAATTATGAAATCCTAACTCATAACAGATCTATTTATACAAGATTAAACATGGTCATTTCATGCTCACAATTCAATTACAGAAATTTTAATAATTAACACAAATCATAGAAATTCGGTACCTCCTCATGACAAGACCTACTACTTGTTCCTGACTCAACATAAATTCCACAATATGCATAGACCACCAAGTCCGAATGCAATCACACAAATGTGAAAATTAAGGTTCTGTGAAACCCAGACGAACATGATGGCACACAGGTTACCACCGATAGAGGTTAACGACACCAGAGGTTGCCGCCGACCAAGGATCTTAATGGTAGTAAATGTTGTCGTTAAGTTCCTGTCTGCAAAAGTACAGACAAAACGCATAAAACACAGTAAATGGGGGTTCCAGGACACGAGATAAATTCTGTAAAATTCCTAAGACCTAGCTGACATGTGAAGGGATGATGTCCAAATGTTACTTGCCTCTTAAAAATTTCTAAATCATAGTTATTTTCTGAAGATGCTCTCCTCGGCCAAGCCAAGAAGCACCCAAAACTCCCCTCGAACCGGTTTCTGTGAGGAAATATGGTGCCTGTCGGAGTTGGGAAGTCTTCCTCAATGATCAGAGCTCCCTCCAGTCGAGGTGGAATGCCGGAAGATGCACCCAATCGCCAGATCCAGATCTCCAAAGTTCGGGTTTCACACAAAGCAGCCTAGGGTTTTGACAAGAGCTCAAAGACCTAATCCGTCCAGAAGAAAGAGTTTTTATAGAGCCAAGGGGTTGGGTTACGCAATAGATAGGGTATCCTACCGTTGGATGTAGGTTTCCAAAACCAAAACTGAATAAATCGCGGTCGTTTCCAGATCTGAAACCGCACAATTTTTGGGAAATAGACGGCCACATTGGTTGCCGCCAATATGAACACATAGCAACTAATACATCATAAGACAAAGTCAAATAAAAGAGCAAAATCCGAGGGCCTTACACCCTCTCCCCCTTAAAGAAAACTTCATCCTCAAAGTTAGAATGACACTACTCAAACAATGGGGATACTTCTTCATCATAACATCCTCAAGCTCCCAAGTAGCCTCCTCTCTCGAGAAGTTCTGCCATAGCACCTTCACGGACGCAATGCTCTTGTTCCGGAGATGTTGAACCTTCCGATCAAGAATAGCTACTAGTTGCTCAATATACGATAGATCTGGCTAGATCTCCACTAGCTCATGACTAATAACATGAGACGGATCACGCACATACTTCCTGAGCATAAATACGTGGAAAACGGGATGAACACTAGCTAATGCTGGGGGTAAAGCTAGCTCATATGCCACGCTGCCCATCCGCCTCAAAATCTCAAACGAACCAATGAATCTAGGACTCAACTTGCAATGCCTGCCAAATCTAAAAACACCTCGAGTAGGCGAAACCTTCAGAAAAATATGCTCGCCATCCTCGAACTCCAATCCTTTCTCCTATTGTCGGTGTAACTCTTCTACCTATCTTGCACCACAACAAGCCTCTTCCTATTGAGCTAGATTATCTGGAGTCTCTTGCACTAACTCTGGACCAATCAACTGCCTATCACCGGTCTCCTCCCAGCACAAAGGAGATCTACAAGGCCGCCCATACAACGCCTCAAATGGAGCCATACCAATACTCGCATGAAAACTGTTGTTATATGCGAACTCCACAAGAGGTAAATGACGCTCCCAATCACCCTTCCAATCCATCACACATGCTCTCAACATATCCTCGAGCGTTTGGATAGTCCTCTCGGACTGTCCATCTGTCTAAGGATGGAACGCCGAACTAAGCTTCAATTCAGAACCCAAAGCATCCTGAAGACCGTTCCACAGCCTCGAAGTAAATCTCGAATCTCGATCCGAAATGATCGACTTCGGCACACCATGCAACCTAACAATACTACTAACATACAACCTAGCCAAACTCTCAACTGACTGCATCTTCTTTATAGGTAAGAAATGCGCAGTCTTAGAGAATCTATCTACAATCACCCAAATCGAGTCATTGCCCTTCACTGATCTGGGCAAACCCGTTACAAAATCCATAGTGATGGCCTCCCACTTCCATACTGGGATCTCCATCTTCTGCATAAGACGAGATGGTCGCTGACGCTCGGCCTTCACTTGCTGGCATACTAAACACCTGGATACAAAATCCGCCACATCCTTTTTCATGCCAGACCACCAAAATGATCTTTTTAAATCCTGGTACATCTTAGTGTTACCTGGATGAATAGAGAACCTCGACCTATGAGCTTCTGCTAGAACATGCTCACGGACATCTACAACATTGGTAACACAAACTCGGTCTGAAATCTAATCACACCATCCTCATCACGAGCAATTCATGCCTTGCCTACTAATTCTTGAAGCCTAGGATCAGCCTTCTGTAGCTCAATCACCTCATCAAGCACAGTAGACCGAATGTACAACTGAGCAACAAAAGCCTGACATAATAATGGCTCTAGCTTGGTCATCGCATAAGCAGCATCCTCCAACATCTTCCAATCCTGCTGGAGTAAAGACCTCTTCCTGCTAAGAGCATCCGCTACGACATTCGCCATCCCAAGATGATATTGAAGATCAAAGTCGTAGTCTTGAGGAACTCAATCCATCACCTCTGACGCAGGTTTAATTCCTTTTGAGAGAAAAGATACCTCAAGCTCTTATAGTCAGTGAACACCTAAAATCTGACACCATAAAGATAGTGCCTCCAGATCTTTAGTGCATGAACCACTGCCACAAGCTCCAAATTATGAGTCGGATAGTTGCGTTGATGCTCCTTCAACTGAAGAGAAGCATACACCACTACCCTTCCCTACTGCATCAACACATAGCCTAAACCAATCCTAGATGCATCTGAATAAATGGGAAAGCCCTCTACACCACTCGGCAAAATCAACACCGGTGCAGAAGTAAGTTTAGCCTTCAACAATTGAAAGCTACTCTCACACTCCTCGGACCATACAAACTTCACACCCTTCCTGCTTAGCTTAGTCAAAGGGGTGGCGATAGATGCAAATCCCTCAATGAATCGCCAATAATAGCCCGCTAAACCAAGGAAACTCCGAATCTCCGATGGGGTCCTAGGAATATTCCAATCTATACAGCCTGGACCTTCGCTGGATCAACTGCTGCACCAGTACCAGAGATAACATGCCCAAGGAAATGAACCTCGCGCATCAAAAAATCACAATTGCTGAATTTTGCATACAACTTGTGCTCTCGGAGAACTTCTAACACAACCCTCAAATCCTGACGGTGTGTAGCCTCATCTGGAGAATAGACTAGCACATCATCGATGAACACCACTACAAAACTATCTAAATAAGGTCTAAACGCCCTGTTCATGAGATCCATGAACGCTGCAGGGGCGTTGGTTAGAGCAAACGGAAGAACTAAAAACTCATAGTGTCCATAACAAGTCCTAAAGGCCGTCTTGGACACATTTTCACTCCTAATCTTCAACTGATGATAGCCGGACCGCAAATCGATATTGGAAAAGACCGATGCATTGTGCAACTGGTCAAATAGATCATCAATCCGCGGTAAGGGATACATGTTCTTCACAGTCACCTGGTTGAGCTTTGTATAATCGATGCACAACCTAAGTGAATCATCCTTCTTCTTTAAAAATAATACAGGTGCGCCCCAAGGAGATACACTAGGGTGAATAAATACCTTATCCAACAAATATTGCAAGTTCTTCCTTAACTCAGCCAATTCTACAGGTGCCATCTAATATGGAGCCTTCGAGATAGGAGAGATGCCTGGGAGCAACTCTATAGTAAAGTCTATCTCCCTAACCGGTGGTAATCTAGACAAATCATTGGGGAAAACATCTGGAAACTCCTGCACTACATCAACCTCCTCAAGGGTAGGTGACTAATCAGCCTTCGGTACTAATACCACGCTAGCAAGAAATGCGTCACATCCCTTGTTCACCATCTTCATCGTCTTCATGGCAGAGATAACAACCTTCCCGCTAAGTTCCTTGGCAATGGATGTGAAAACTCATCCTTACCAGGAATACGGAAAGTGATCTTCTTCACACGACAATCTACTAAAGCCTAGTGCTCCTCTAGCCAATCCAGACCAAGAATAGCATCATAGTCCTTCATCTTTAGCAAATACAAGCACCCTTCTAAGACTCGGTCCTCAATGCACACAGGTAAAGACAGAATACACTTCCTAGTCGATACTGTTCCCGCTGGTATGTGCACAGACAACGGAACCTCTAACTCCTCAACCTCTAATCTTGACTCTACAACTAACTGCCTGGCAAACCGTTCGAAAATGAACGAGTGAGTGGCACTCGTACAAAAAACCCGAGCGTGCACACCCATGAAAAGAACCGTACCTTCGGTGATGTGCTCCGCCTGCTCGGCATCCTCTTGTGCTAATGCGAACACTCGAGCTGGGGCTCGAGGCCATCTTGGTCTTCCTGTAGCTGGCACTACTGCTGCTGCCGCTGCTGGGGCTGGCGCTCCACGGTGGACTCCCAGCTGAAGCCTAGGACAATCCCTAATCTGATGCTCACTGCTCCTGCACTTCAAGCACTTTCCTGTTAACTTCCAACACTTCGTACAACCATGTGTCCTTCCACAGTGAGGACACTTCTTCTTGCCACTGTGTCTGATGCCTGGGGATCACGGTGCAACTACCTGTTGATTGCTCCGTGCCACGGGATGCTGCGGTGAGTCGGTGACTGGTACGTCGCCTACTTCCTATCTTGCCGCTGGAAAGGGGCGCAGACCTCTTCTGCGAAGCCTTCTTCTCTTCTAGGTACTGCTCCATCTCGCTCTCCTGCCTGCAAGCCGCGCTGAGAGCCTCATCTAGGGTACAATGGTCAAATGCCACCAACCTCGACCTCAGTGATGGCTTAAGGCCCATCACAAATTTCTTCGCCTTCCTATGCTCATTAACCACTATGTGAGGTGCATACTTAGACAATTCAGCAAACCTGGCCTCGTACTCAAGTACGGTCATGGAGCCCTGGGTGAGAGTAAGAAACTCCTGCTCCATCTTGTCGTGGATATGCTCCGGGATGAACTTGGCCCGAAAGAGCCTCACGAACTCATCCCATGCCACCTCAATAGCACCGTCCTCAAACCGGGTGCGCAGTAAAGAGGACCACCATACATCAGCTCTCCCTTGCAACAAACCACCCATAAGGACCAATCTAAACAAATCTAAACTTAACGCAATTACATGCAATTTAATTAAATTAATACCTGAAGCATGTAGGTGGCCAAGCTGACATTGTCCTCCTCAGCACACCTAATCGCCCGGAAGATCTTCTTGATCTCCCTCATCCAGCTCTCCGCCAGCAATGACTGACTCTCACCCTTAAAAGAGGGTGGAGCCATCCTCTTGAATCGCTCCATGATGGAAGGACCACCATGGCCATGCTCTTGGGAAACGGGAGCTAGAGCCTGAGCCTGCTACAACAAGCAATATAACATCATAAGCAACATGACAACATGATGGCAACTTAGCAATCACATAATTAAAAAACAGACTACTCTATCTATTATTCAAACCTGAGCCTGTAGCTAAGCTTAGAGTGCAGCCTGGGTATGCGCCTGGGTCTACATAGCCTGCACCAGGCCCTGCATGAATACTCCATAATCCACAGGCGGTGGTAGAGGAAGAACTGTAGGACCCTGGGGTGCTGGGGCCTGCTGCTCATCCCTAACCTCACGCCTCTGGTCATCGTCGCGGGCATGGGCACCACGCCTACCACGAGAAGCCATAGCCTGTAAAACAATTTGAATCACAGTTAGAAACTAAGTAATTTAGTCCTAACCATGTTCTTACTATCTTTCATTTCTTATTAATCATTTCTACTCATGTGGACAAATTCTATAAAGACTTAGCATATATGAAGATGATGATATATTCATGTACAATCTCAACCTGTTTCTTTGATACCAATCTCTGTAACGACCCTCCCTATACCGGTACGATTATACCAATCTACGTCAATATAATGAATGCCGTCACAGTGGGACATTTACCCAACACTAACACTAGATTGAGATGTACACGAATAACAAAATATCACAGCGAAAATAAATGAATTTATCTTATTCCATCATCATCATTTTATCCACAGTCCATATAGTAATAAGAAAATACAAATGTCCACATAATACACCTCCAAAGTAAATACATTGTCCATAAGACATACATCACTTATTGATTACATACTTATGAAAAAAAATGAAAGTACAATGTCGGATCTCTACAACACAAGCTACTCCTCTTGCTCGGAGCCGCTCCTAACTATCTCCTCCTCGGAAGTGGAGACACATGTCACACCTGTACGCCGAAGCAAGTATGAGTCTAAATAGACCCAACAGGCAATCCATGAACACAACCATGCACATATCACCTACACATTCTAGTTTCCTAAGTATTTTAAGGATAAACATGGTGCATGCTTTATATTACTTTAACAACTAAGTATAAAAACCTATAACATGCTTTCTACACTTGTGTCATCATGCTTCAAGATTAAAATCTCATTCAAACCACATGGCAACTACACACATTTAAGCATGGAATTATACATAAAGTAAATATCATACCTAGCATGAATTCTAATCATTTTCTCATGTGTTTAACACAATTGCATGCACATTTTGCTTGTTGTTTGACATGAATAAAGCACATTCACTTATCAATTTCACATGCACATATTTCACTTTGCACAATTCATATGGTCATATTCACATTTTACACTTTGTTGTCGTGACACATATTCCAAACAACCACTAGAAGGACACACATATACACATACACTTATCCATCACCTAGGCAACATAGTGATAGATCTTGGTTAATGCACAGAAGCGGGAGAAGCACTCTCCACCCTAACCAGTGGTACTTGTCCACCTCCAGGATTTCATCCTAATTGACCATAGGATATCACACACATTGAACCTTCTGGTAGAGACTTTACTACGGTACGGTTCCACAGCCCTCTATGGTAGCAGTGTCACTAATGGCACATTTTAATACATTTCACTTTAACCACATTTTTACTTACACTACTCACACATACTAATCATTCATGCTCATGCACTTAAACACATGCATATGTTTTAGTTTTTACCTAACATGATGCTACTGATCACAGAATAAACAACTCATACCACAAGCTAATCATACTGTAATCATCGCATCATACAATAATTAAATTTAATATGTTCAATTTGGTAAATATCATGGTTAAATCTACAACTGCACCTATTGACATCAAATTAGTATGAAAATTTTCACAGGTTCCAAACATATAATACCGCATATGCTCAATTTTCCATATTTTTCAGATCTGTAAAATAATTATAACAATTTAAACATGATTCAGGCATATTATCACTACATTCATTTAAATAAGTTCCACAATAATTCGGTCACACCGATAGTGCCAACACCTGTATACAGTTATGATACTGACATGGAAAAATTATGAAATCCTAACTCACAACAGATCTATTTATACAAGATTAAACATGGTCATTTCATGCTCACAGTTCAATTACATAAATTTTAATAATTAACACAAATCATAAAAATTTGGTACCTCCTCATGACATGACCTACTGCTTATTCCAGATTCCACAATATGCACAGACCACCACAAGTTCAAATGCAATCACAGAAATGTGAAAATTAAGGTCTGTGAATCTCAAACAACTTGGCGGCACACAGGTTGCCGCCGACAGAGGTTAATGGCACCAGAGGTTGCCGCCGATCAAGGATCTTAATGGTAGCAAATGTTGCCGTTAAGTTCCTGTCTGCAGAAGTACAGATAGAACGCATAAAACATAGTTAATGGGGGTTCCAGGACACGAGATTAATTCTGTAAAATTCCTAAGACCTAGTTGACATGTGAAGGGATGATGTCCAAAGGTTACTTGCCTCTTCAAAATTTCTAAATCAAAGTTATTTGCCGAAGATGCTCTCCTCGGACAAGCCAAGAAGCACCAAAACTCCCCTAGAACCGGTTTCTGTGATGAAATACAAAGCACGCCGAGTCGAGGAAGTCTTCCTCAATGATTAGAGCTCCCTCCAGTCGAGGTAGAACGCCGGAAGAGGCACCCAATCGCCAGATCCAGATCTCAAAAGTTCGGGTTTCACACAAAGCAGTCTGGGGTTTTGACAAGAGCCAAAAGACCTAATCCGTCCAGAAGAAAGAGTTTTTATAGAGCCAAGGAGTCGGGTTACGCAATAGATAGGGTATCCTACCGTTGGAGGTAGGTTTCCAAAAGCGAAACGGAAGAAATCGCGGCCGTTTCCAGATCTGAAACTGCACAATTTCTGGGAAATAGACGACCACATTGGTTGCCGCCAACTAGTTGTTGGCGTCCATCGATCTGGACGTCGACTCCCTCTAAACGTCCATGCATGTTGACGTTAACATGCACTTCGGCCAGAACACAGAAATGCCCAATTATATATATATATATATATATATATATATATATATATATATATATATATATATACACTATATACATACATGCAATGTATAATTTATAATCTAAGTATCATAGATACAATATAAATAGAAGCAACATGTACACAATAAACACATATAACATATGTACAACATTATTCAAATTCAATATGCACATAAATAAATACATATATGTATAGACATGTACATATGCACACATAGCAACTAATACATCATAAGACAAAGTCAAATAATAGAGCAAAATCCGAGGGCCTTACAAAATCAAATGAGAATCAGAATGCATCTGGTGAACCAGAATCATCAGCTAGCAATGAAGATAAGATGCTGATAAACATAAAAATGCTAAGAGAACAACATTAGTGGTAGTTTGCATGACTCCACAAAAACTAGATCTCATTTTAAGCTTAATGAAGAAATGGATCAAATGGCTCTTGTCTCTCAATTAGAACCCAAAAATATTGAAGAAGCTTTAACAGAAGAATTGTGGATCAATGCAATGCATGAATAACTAAATCAATTTTAAAAAAATAATGTGTGACATTTAGTTCCTAGACCATTATCACAATCTGTAAGTGGAACAAAATGAGTCTTTCAAAATAAAACAAGTGAAGAAGGAAAAATAATAAGAAACAAAGTAAGGTTGGCTACAAAAGATTACAATAAGGAATTTGGAATTGATTTTGAAGAATATTTTGCTTGAGTAGCCAGATTAGAGGCCATCAAAATTATTCTTGCATTTACATGCTCTCACAACATTAAACTTCAACAAATGGATGTCAAAAGTGCATTTCTAAATGGCCTTATAAAAGAGGAAGTGGTTGTTGAACAACCCCTTAGTTTGTAAACTCTGAATTCCTAACCATGTGTTTAAATTAAACAAGGCTCTTTATGGTCTCAAGCAGGCCCCATGGGCATGGTTGATAGATTAAGCTCATTCTTCACAAGTAAGGGATATTCAAGAGGTAAAGTTGATCAAACTCTTTTTGCTAAAGTGTAAGAAAATAATATTCTAATTGTCCAAATTTATGTCGATGATATTATATTTGGATCAACCAAATCTTCTTTGTGTAAAGAGTTTGTTGATCTAATGACGAGTGAATTTGAGATGAGTTTAATGGGAGAACTAAAATTCTTTCTTGGATTGCAGGTGTTTCAAACTAAAGAAGGAACATTTATCAATCAATCAAAATACATTCTAGAGTTGTTGAAGAAATACAAAATGGAAAACACCAAAGCTATGACAACTCCATGAGCACCACATCAAGCCTAGATGCTGATCTGAAAGGTAACATGGTAGAAGCAAAAATCTATAGAAGTATGATTGGATCTTTTACTCTATCTCACTGCCTCTAGACGTGATATTCAATTCTCAGTGTGCATGTGTGCTAGATTTCAGGATAGTCCTAAAGAATCTCACATGAGTGCTGTAAAAAGAATACTCATATATCTTGCAAGAACTCATGACTTGGGATTATGGTATCCTGCCTCTTGTGAATTTAAGTTAATTTCTTATTCAGATACAGATTATGTTGGGTGTAAATTGGATAGAAAAAATACTAGTGGTTATTGCCTTTGGAGGGTGTCTAGTCTTTTAGGCCTGTAAGAAACAACACTAGGTTGCCCTCTCCACTGTAGAAGCAGAATATGTAGCTGCAGGGAGTTGTGGTACTCAAGCATTATGGATTAAACATCAGCTCCAAGACTACTAAGTAGATCTTGGATGTGTTCCATTAATGTATGATAACACTAGTGTAATAAATTTGGCAAAAAATCCAATTCAGCACTCTAGGACTAAGCACATTGAAATTAGACACCATTTTCTAAGAGATGAATTCAGCAAGAATTCTTTTGAATTGTATTTCATTGAAACATCAAAGAAAATTACTGACATTTTTACAAAACCCCTCTGTAGTGAAAGGTTTTCATCCTTTAGATGTAGCAACCTAGATTCTTTGAAAAATAAAAATTTAATAATAATAGAAATAAAAGCAATTAGAAAATTAAATAAAAATAAAACCGATTAAATGAAAAGAAGTAATGGGCTTTGTTAAACAGACACATTAGAAATTAGTGGGCCAAAATAGAGATTTTTCAAAGAGAAATACTAGGATATATCCTAAATTCGTAACTAAATTATTACTTAATATAAAAGGGGTAATTAATGTATTAAATAGCTAATTTGAGTTGGAATTGGATTCCTAAACCTACCCCAGTAGCTTAGCCACGAATTTAGCTCCCATCCTAACCTAATTAGAAGTTCTCAAGCTTGGAAAGGGTGAGAGAAATAGGAAATTCTGAAATTTAATAGGAATTAGAGTCCTATTAGGAATTAGAAATACAAGAGACATAAATACTCTCTTAAACCTCCATGGCCGACCTAACTCATTGACAAGGGTTTCTGGATCAGGAAGAGAGCCAAGGAGGAGGAGAACTCGTGGGGAGAAGGAGCTCTCAAGCCATCAACCCCGTTTTTCATGTTCTAGCCCTAGAAGAGTAAAACAACCAAAGGTAGGTATTCTCACGAGAAAAACTAAATTAATTTCGTCTGTAGGTTGATCTAAACCTCAGGAATCAAAGCCCTCTTGTCTCATATTTTTCCATCGAGCAAATCTTTTGTTCAAAATTTTCAAAGTTCTATGAACTTCATGACCCCGAACCCTCTTCTTAAATTCATATCTTCATGCATACTCGTCCTCATGCCATGAGATTTTTACTGAAAGAACTGATGGATGTTAGGCGTCTTTTGCCCCTAAAATCCCTAATTTTGATTCATCCTATCTTGCGAATTAAATCATTGATCTTAACTATGTACTGTTTCAAGTTCATTATGAATACCCATGTTTAAAGTATGTTGAACCCTGTCTGTTTTCAAATTCCTATTTACTGTAAGTACCCATGCATGTCTAGATCAATTCTCAACTAGTTCATGATTTTTCATCACTTGTAAAATTAGTTATGATTTTCTGAATCACCCTGTGTCAAATAGGATAAGTTCTGGCCCGTAATCCAATGTAATGTCCTTTCCCCGTCGGACTTGGGCGCAGACCCTATGAACGTGACGGCGCGATAGGCCGCGTTCACAAGGCCATCACGATAGAGCCTTCCATCGCGATCTGATCGTGACAGGGCCTATCGCGATCTGCTGCCTGATCTGAAGAGCCCGTCGCGACCCCATTGCGACCTGCCTGTCCGAACTGACAAGGCCGTCGCAACCTGTACAAGCCCACGTCACGTTCTCAGCTGAGCCCGTCGTGACCCTTATAATGGTGCGTCGCGTTCTGACTTTTTTCTTAAAAACCCATAACTTTTGTTGCTAACACTTGTTACAGTGTTCATACCCTTTCTTAACAATCATATACGCAGTAAATATACATATTATAAACTGAACATAAATGTGTTATTTTAAAAGACATGCACATGATTTGTTCTAGCTTTGATTTCATGATACATGCACATACTTTGAACCATCCAATTATGGGTTAACTTGGCATGTAATAACTCATAATGCATATGGTAATTTATGTAATTAAATTGCCATATTTCAATATATACCTGTCTACATTTTCTCGCATTATTTTTGGAAAACCGTTATCGACGCTCCACTGTTCTAGAATTCCTCTAGAACGTCGAGCACTTGTTTCTATATACACACTCTCTCTTGACTTGGACGAACTCTCCGTCGGATACTTCTTCTGTCGGACTAGTGAATCCTTTTTCAAGGCCTCCGTAAGTCTCCTCTGTCAATAGATTCCCACATGGTCGATGAGTCGGTTGTACCCTAACACCTATTACACCCTTAGGGATCAACATAATCCAAATGGCTATTAGAAGTTCCTCTTATCTTGAATCACGCCGCCGACCACTGGACCTATGCTTAACATGGCCAGTGGAAGAGTCTTGAGTTCCACCTGACTGCCAACACCAAGTGCGTATGTTGTGCAACTGTTACTATTGCCTGTTTACTCGACGTGTTGCGTGCAATGTCCACTAGCTCTCATCTATACTCTACTCGCTCATCTATTCACGTTCACTCTACTATCTCGTCTATTCATCTAGTGCTCTCATCTATTTCTTAGTGCTCTATATTGGCCATTGACTGATTGTCTAAAGGTAAAACAATATAACCAATGCCTGGAAATATATAAAGGGCCCGATCTGGTCCTGGGATGTGCGCCCGAAAGTGCTAGTGCCCATGGGAGTTAAATGATCAGAGTGTTTGACATTACACTCGAGTGCTATCTATCTCGACTATCTAAATGACAATCAAAAAGTGTTATGTTCTCTCTTTGTCTATTGACAAAAGTGCTATACTATACCCGTGGTGCTATTGCTATACTTTGTACTATTTGTGCTATGGCCATCTTGCTATTTTGTGCTATACTCGACGCTTGTGCTATATTTGGAAAGTTGTACTATTTCGTTCACGTGCTATCATGCTATCTCTCACGTTACTCGAGTCTCTCGCTCTATCATTAGTTACTCTGTCTTTTAATGTATTAATTATTTAAAGCCTTCTTGACTATTGAGATTTAAGTCCTACTGGGTTTTATCGCTCACCCTACATTATTTGTCGTTGTGTTCTCAGGTGAGACTGAGGATGAACTATACATTCAAGAGGACGGGAACGACCAGGAGTGATGTCATGAGTATCCTAGCATCCTAGCATTATGTTCGAGTCATAGTTTAGTCTTTTTCTTATTTCAATGTAATTGGGCCCTATAGAATGGCTCTGATATTAGTGGTTGTAACTAGACATTTGAAAGATTATTAATGAAATGAATTTGCTTTAGTATTTATTCTTGTCCAATGGTTTGATGTCTAGTACTCACTCTATACTCGTTTACTTGCAACTGCCTCGCGTTCTGATATTCCGCGTCGGGGCGTGACAGTTTTGTGGTATCAGAGCCTAGGTTATTCTTAAGTATAGGATGATCTAGGTTAACCTGCCTTGACTAGAGTCAATTATCCTACCTATGCGAGTTGTAGTTAGAGCCAAGGGTAAATAGCTAAAATAAACTCACACACGCACGAAATAATTTTCACATCAATATCATGACAATAAGTTATTTTTGTAGGAACTAAGCAATCAAGATGACTACTGAACGAGCTCAAATGAGGGGCATGCAACAGACCATTCAAGAACTTACTCACGCGATTGTGCAAGCTACCCAAGGAGTGGCAATCGTGGTGCAGGCAACCTGCATCATAACTTTCGGAGTCTGAACCCACCTAGGTTTAGTAGATCCATGATCCGGATGAAGCAGAACACTGGCTAAAAGAAACGGAATGAATCTTTCGTGTCATGCAATGTGCAGCGGGGGATAAGCTGCTACTGGCCACCTTTCAACTTGAAAAGGATGCCCGCGCTTGGTAGGAGTCTATAGAAGCGACTCGAGGGAATGGGCAGTTCACTTGGGCCGAATTCAAAGAAGCCTTCAATTCCAAATACTTCTCCGAGCGTATGCAAGAAAGGAAGGCTGTAGAATTTGCTGCTCTTAAGCAGAGGAGCCTGACAGTGGCCGAGTATGAGGCCCAATTATGTAGACTGTCAAGGTATGTTGAACACCTAGTAAACACAGAGAGAATGAAGGCTAAGCACTTTCTCAACGGCCTTAAGCCTCAATACATTACCCAACTGGCACCTCTCGACATCTAGACCTACACCGAGATGGTAAAGAAAGCTCAGCTGCTGGAAGATGCCACGGACTTCACCGACCGTATCAAAGGGAAGTTCGTAAAGAAGGAAATGACTTATGGACCATCATCTGCCAAGCCGAACAATGGAAAGAAGCGTCCCTTCAACATCACCGAGGGGTCCATCCAAGAAAGAAAACCCAAGGTCTTCATACCCAATACCCCAGCCAAAAGCAACTGCAAGCATTTTGACAAGCCAGGTCACACTGCTGACGAATGTTAGAGGAAAGTCGGCGAATGTCTGCACTGCGGAAGTCGCAACCACCGCATCCCCGAGTTCCCGCTGCTGAAAGAACATGAGAGGCACCCTAATGCGCCTAAGAAACATGGAAGACTGCAAGCCCTGCATGATGAGGAACCCTCCACGAACGGTGGCGTGGTAGAAGGTACTCTACAAGTTTTCTCCTTATCAGCATTTGTTTTATTTGATACTGGAGCAACTCATTCATTATATCTCAACACTTTGCTAATACCCTAGCTGCAAAACCCATATCATGGGTTGTGAGTTCTCTATCACAACGCCACTAGGAGAGAAGGAGAAATTGAACAAATACTTCCCATCTACCGATGTAATAATCGAAGATCATAACCTAAAAGCCGACCTATTGTGTATGCCCATGGAAGGCTATGATGTAATTTTGGGAGACGACTAGTTGTCCCCATATGGGGCAAGTGTCGACTATAAGAAAGGGAGGGTACCTTTAGTGACTTTCCTAAATTGGCATTCTCTGGGATTAGACATAAGAGACAGATGTCTCTAATCTCCGCCATAAAAGCCAACAACATGATAAGGAAATGTTGCATTGCTTTCCTTGCGGCCGTAGTAGTTGAAAAGAAGGGTTCTAAGATAGAAGACATCCACGTAGTCCAGGATTACCCCAATGTGTTTCCTGAAGATCTGCCAGGGATTCCCCCGGAACGAGATGTCAACTTTGACATAGACTTGATCCCCAGAGCTGCCCCGGTATCGCGTCAACCATACTGAATGTCACCTGCCGAGCTCAAGGAACTAATGGCGCAACTGATGGAGCTGCTAGAGAAAGGGTTCATCAGACCAAGTACTTCCCCATGGGGAGCCCCTGTGCTATTCGTCAAGAAGAAAGATGGATCGATGAGGCTATGCATCGACTATTGTCAACTCAATCAGCTCACCATCAAGAACAAATACCCATTGCCCAGGGTCGATGACTATTCGACCAAATATCTGGAGCTCAATATTTCTCCAAGATCGATCTTTGATCTGGCTATCACCAAATGAGGATCAAGGATGACGATATCTTCAAAACGGCTTTCAGGAGCAGGTATGGACATTATGAATTCGTCGTTATGCCTTTTGGTCTAACCAATACTCCTGCAGCCTTTATGCACTCATGAACATCATATATCGGCCATACCTTGACAAGTTTGTGGTCGTCTTCATCGACGATATCCTCATATACTCCAAGACCAAAGAAGAGCATGAAGAACATCTGAAGATCGCATTGCAAGTCTTGCGAGACAACAAATTGTATGCAAAGCTTAGCAAGTGTGAATTCTGGCTCGAAGAAGTCCTTCTTGGGCCATGTTATCTCAAAGGACGGCATCTCCATTGATCCCTCCAAAGTTAAAGCTATACTCAATTGGGAGAGACCAACCAACGTCACCGAGATCAGAAGCTTCTTAGGACTGGCTGGCTACTACAGGCAGTTCATCAAGGACTTCTCCAAGATTGCCGTTCCTCTCACACGTTTGACACGAAAGGAGAATCCATACTCTTGGAGTAAAGAGTGTGAGAAAATTTTCCAAACTCTTAAAGATTGCCTTACCTCAGCACCTGTTCTCACTCTGCCAACAGAGCGAGAAGGTTTCTCTTTCTACACCGATGCCTCGAGAATTGGACTAGGGTGTGTATTGATGCAAAAGGAGAAAGTCATTGCCTACTCTTCAGACAACTGAAGACGCATGAAGTCAACTACCCCGTGCATGATCTAGAGTTGGCTGACGTGGTCTTCGCCTTGAAGATCTGGAGACATTATTTGTATGGTGAGAAATTCACTGTCTACTCAGACCATAAAAGCCTGAAGTACTTATTCTCCCAGAAGGAACTCAACATGAGACAGAGAAGATAGAGAATCTGAAAACCTAAGGATTTCGACTTCAACATCCAATACCATCCAGGCAAGGGTAACACCGTGGCTGATGCTTTTAGTAGGAAGCCAATGGCATCTGTTTCGAGTCTAGTCCTTGGCGAGATGCAACTACTAGAACAATTCGCAAGGTTAGACTTAAATATTGAACATAGGGATGATCGAGTCTTGGTTGCCAATATCAAGATTCAATCCGAACTGCTAGAGGAGATCAAAGATCAACAAGATAGCGATCCATTCTTGGTTCGCATTAAGGAAACTTTAGCCGAAAGACCAGACTTTGCTATGACCGAAGAAGGAACGCTAGTATTTCAAGGAAGGACATGCGTCCCCGATAATGAGGAACTGAAGAGAGGTTAATGGATGAAGCTCACAAGACGAAGTACACTATTCACCTGGAGGTACCAAAATATCAAGACATGAAAGTGAACATTTTGGTGGCCGAACATGAGAGAGAGGTAGCTGAACATGCCACACACTGCCTTACTTGCCAACAAGTAAAACCGGAACACATGCGCCCTGCTGGTGTACTCAGACCGCTAGATATTCCGGAATGGAAATGGGAAAGCATTGGCATGGACTTCATCATGGGTTTACCCAAGACTCATGGTGGACTCGATGCCATATGGGTCATTATCGACCGACTAACCAAATCTGCCCACTTTTGCCTATAAAAAGTAAGTGGTCGGTAGAAGTACTAGCTGCCCTATATGTCAAGGAGATTGTAGAGTACATGGAGTTCCATCATCCATAGTCTCGAATCGAGATCCGAGATTTACATCTCATTTTTGGAAAGGACTGCAAGGCGCATTCGGTACTAAACTCACTTTAGTACTGCATTCCATCCACAAACTGATGGGAAACTAAAAGGACCGACCAATAGTGGAAGAAATGTTGAGAGCTTGCACTATAGACTTCCAAGGATATTGAAATGAGCACCTATCCCTTATTGAGTTCGCCTATACAACAGTTACCAGGCGAGTATTAAGATGGCCCGTTCGAAGCACACTACGGAAGAAATTGTAGATATCCTGCATGCTGGAATGAGGTGGGAGAACAACGATGGCTAGGCCTGGATATGGTACAACGAACAACAAAGGACATTAGGTGATTAGACCGGCTTAAGACTGCTCAGTCTAGACAAAAGAGCTATGCCGACAAAAGAAGGCGAGACATAGAATTTCAAGTCGGTGATCATGTATTCTTAAAGGTGTCACCTACTCGTGGCATCCAAAGATTTGGTGTGAAAGGAAAGCTCAGTCCTAGATTTATTGGTCCTTTTGAAGTACTCGAAAGGATTGGTGAGGTTGCATACCGACTGGCGTTGACACCGAATCTGGCATGTATACACAATGTGTTCCATGTCTCCATGCTCAGGAAATATCTATATGATCCTACACACATCATTCGCCACGAGAAGCTGGTATTAAACAAGGATGTGACTTATGAAGAGAAGCCAATCAAGATACTGGAACAGAAGATACAACACGTCAGGAACCGTCCCATCCACGTGGTTAAAGTCTTATGGAATAACGCGGAGTGGAAGAAGCCACGTGGGAACTGGAAGGAACCATCAGACGGAACTACCCCGATCTTTTTAGTAAGACATTCTCTCCTTGATGATCATATGAATTTGGGGACCAATTCTTTTTAAGAGGGAGAGGATGTAGCACCTGGATTTTTCAAAAAATAAAAATTTAATAATAATAGAAATAAATCAATTAGAAAATCGAATAAAAATAAAATCCATTAAATGAAAAGAAGTAATGGGCTTTGTTAAATAGACCCATTAGAAATTAGCGGGCCAAATAGAGATTTTTAAAAAGAAATAATAGGAAAATACCCTAAATCGTAACAGGTAATTAATGCATTAAATAGCTAATTGAGTTGGAATTGGATTCCTAAACCTACCCCAGTAACTTGGCCACGAATTTAGCTCCCATCCTAACCCAATTAGAGTTCTCAAGCTTGGAAGAGGGGAGAAAAATAGGAAATCCCAAAATTTAATAGGAATTAGAGTCCTATTACGAATTAGAAATACAAGAGACTTAAATACTCTCTTAAACCACCATGGTTGGCCCTAGCTCGTTGCCAAGGGTTTCTGGATCAGGAAGAGAGGCCAAGGAGGTGGAGAACTCGTGGGGAGAAGGAGCTCTCAAGCCTTCAACCCCGTTCTTCAAGTTCTAGCCCTAGAAGAGTAAAATGACCAAAGGTAGGCATTCTCACGAGCAAAACTAAATTAATTCATCTATAGGTTGATCTAAACCTCAGGAATCAAAGACCTCTTGTCTCATATTTTTCTATCGAGCAAATCTTTTGTTCTAAATTTTCAAAGTTCAGTGAACTTCATGACCCCGAACCCTCTTCTTAAATTCATATCTTCATGCATACTCATCCTCATGCCATGAGATTTTACTGAAAGAACTGATGGATGTTAGGCGTCTTTTGCCCCTAAAAACCCTAATTTTGATTCATCCTATCTTGCGAATTAAATCGTTGATCTTAACTATGTACTGTTTCAAGTTCTTCATGAATACCATGATTAAAGCACGTAAAACCTGTCTGTTTTCAAATTCCTATTTACTGTAAGTACCCACGCATGTCTAGATCAATTCCCAACTAGTTTCATGATTTTTCATCACTTGTACAATTAGTTATGATTTTCTGAATCACCATGTGTCAAATAGGTAAGTTCTGGCCCACAATCCAATGTAATGTCCTTTCCCTGTCGGACTCGGGTGCAGACCCTGTGAACGCGATGGCCCAATAGGCTGTCGTGACAGAGCCTTCCGTCACGATCTGATCGCGACAGGGCCTGTCGTCGCGATCTGTTGCCTGATCTGAAGAGCCCATCGTGACCCTCATGCGACCCCGTCGCCACCTGCTGCCCGAACTGACAAGGCCGTTGCGATCTGTACATGCCCACGTCGCGTTCTCAGCTGAGCCCATCGCAACCCTTACAAGGGTGCGTCGTGTTCTGGATTTTTGCTTGAAAACCCATAATTTTCTTGCTAACACTTGTTATAGTGTTCATACCCTTTGTAACAATCATTTGAGCAGTAAATATAAATGTTATAAACTGAACATAAATGTGTTATTTTAAAGGACATGCACATGACTTGTTCTAGCTTTGATTTTCATGATACATGCACACACTTTGAACCATCCAATTATGGCTTAACTTGGCATGTAATTAACTCATAATACATCTAGTATTTATGTAATTAAATTGCCATATTTCAATATATACTTGTCTACATTTTCTCGCACTGTTTTGGGAATACCGTTATCGACGCTCCACTATTCTAGAATCCCTCTAGAACGTCGAGCACTTGTTTCTATATACACACTCTCTCTTGACTTGGATGAACTCTGCGTCGGATACTCCTTCTGCCGGACTAGTGAATCCTTGTTCAAGGCCTCTGTAAGTCTCCTCTGTCCATGGATTCCACATGGTCGACGAGCCGGTTGTACCCTAACACCTATTACACCCTTTAGGGTTCAACATGATCCAAACGGCTATTAGAAGTTGGCTCTTATCTTGAATCACACCGGACCTCTAGACCTGTGCTTAACATGGCCTGTGGAAGAGTCGTGAGTTCCACTTGATTGCCAACGCCAAGTGCATTGTGCACTGTTACTATCGCTTGTTTACTCGATATGTTGCGTACAATGTCCACTAGCTCTCATCTATACTCTACTCGCTCATCTATTCACCGTTCACTATACTATCTCGTCTATTCATCTAGTGCTCTCATCTATTTCTTGGTACTCTATATTGGCCATTGACCGATTGTCTAAAGATAAAACAATATAACCAATGCCTGGCAATATATAAAGGGCCCGATCTGGTCCTGGGATGTGCGCCCGAAAGTGCTAGTGCCCATGGGAGTTAAATGATCAAAGTGTTTGGCATTACACTAGAGTGCTATCTATCTCAACTATCTAAATGACAATCAAAAGTGCTATGTTCTCTCGTTGTCTATTGACAAAAGTGCTATACTATACTCGTGGTGCTATTGCTATACTTTGTGCTATTTTGTGCTATGGCCATCTTGCTATTTTGTGCTATACTCGACGCTTGTGCTATATTTGGAAAGTTGTGCTATTTCGTTCAGTGCTATCATGATATCTCTCATGTTACTTGACTCTCTCGCTCTATCATTAGTTACTCTGCCTTTTAATGCATTAATTACTTAAAGCCTGCTTGACTATTGAGATTTAAGTCCTACTGGGTGTTATCGCTCACCCTGTGTTATTTGTCGTTGTGTTCTCAGGTGAGACTGAGGATGAACTATACACTCAAGAGGACGGGAATGACCAGGAGTGATGTCATGAGTACCCTAGCATACTAGCATTATGTTCGAGTCGTAGTTTAGTCTTTTGCTTATTTCAATGTAATGGGCCCTATAGAATGGCTCTGATATTAATTGTTGTAACTAGAC
>JACBKR010004783.1:0-21839 GCA_014218235.1 Colocasia esculenta | reverse complement strand
ACACAAGACTTTCCTTAAATAATCTTCCATTTCTCCCTATAAGGCGGAGTCACCTCTTGGGTGGGGCTTAATTAGTCGCAGCATCAACCAAGGGTAGGTTTTCCGAGGCATCGCTCCCCCTTACGCACGTCCTAACTTAGAAAGCCCTATGGCGAGAACAGGAGGTGATCAAGATTCCTAACTAGCGGCTCGAATCGGTTTAAGTGTTGTGGCCCGAAGATGCGAGTACCTTCCGTCTCGCGTGTCTTATTTTAGGAAGGGCCAACGCCGGCTTTAGGCGCTACAAAAAAAACCAAAAAAATCAGATATTTCCAAACCCCAAAAAATCAATATTTCCAAAACTCCAAAAAATCAGATATTTCCAAAACCCCAAAAAATCAGATATTTCCAAACAACAAAAATCAAATATTCCAAAACTCCAAAAAAATCAATATTCCCCAAAACTCCAAAAAAATCAATATTTTCAACCCTAAAAATCAAATATTCCAAAAATCTCAAAACAAAATGATTCCAAGCCTTTGCACACATGCATTTCATTTGTTTATTTGCATCTTTTGCCTATTTAATAAGGCTTAGCCCTTGACAATTATCAAGGTCGCTCACTCGTCGCATTTTAAGGCAAGGGGCTAAGTCTAAGAACAGATCTGACTTGTTTCGTGGTTGTCTAAGTGTGCAGGACGAAAAGAAAGCGGCACTCATATCTCACTCAGTCCGCAAACCATAAAAACACAAAAAGTTCCATTCCATTCCATTCATGTACCCATCATAACAAAAGAAAGGAGCAAAAGTACAAACCCTCAACCACTCTCCCCTCGTACCCTCAGGCGGGCGGGGAGATGGGGGGCCATCCCTCTCGCCCGGTCTCGCTCCCCTCTTGCGCTCTCTCGCGCCGTCGTCGCTCCTCCTCCTCGTTCCACCGCCGTCCGGAGGAACCTGTCAGATAGTGCCCAGCGGACCCGCTCGGGATACGCTCCGGCTGGTCGCTGATCGGCTGCGCCCGACCAACGCCAGGGCCCTCTCTAGCCCCTCATCTCGGATCGCAGCATGTCGCCGCGATGCCTCTCCTCCCCCAGCTGGGTGCGGAGGTCCCCAGCGTCGACGTGCAGTCGTGCCGCCTCCTCCGCCTCCTGGCGCTAGCGCGTCGCCCTTGCCGCCTCCTGCTGCCAGCGGGCCGCCGCCTCTACCTCCTGGCACCACCGCGCCACCTCCGCTGCCTCGGGTGTAGGCGTAGCTCCTCCATCTCCGCCTCCAGCGTGGTCGTCCGTGCCAGGGCGGTCCTCAGCTCCTGCTCCTGTAATAACAGAATTCTTGTCAGAAATCACGAAAGAAGCAAAAGAAACAGGGGCATCTAAATAAGTAACCTTCCCGCTCCCGCACTGGCCGAGGGCGTCCTCCGCTCGGGCCGCCACCGCTGCTAACTGGCCCTCCAAGACGGAGCGCCTGGAGGGATCCTCTGGGAGGAGAAGCCCCTCCCACCATCTGCTGCGCACGGTCCAACTCTGCCCGCTGCAAAAGAAAATATCAGGGTCAGTCAACCACAGTTAGAAGCAGAAGGGTAGGGTGCAGAGTACTTACCAGCTCTCCACCACCGCCTGAGGTCGTCCCGCTGCTAGATGGTGGAATGGAGGATGCCCTCGAGCGAGGAGATCCGCCCCTCGGGGTCAAGCTGCAATCATAGAGCCAAGTCAGTCGCATAATCAACTAAGAACTCAAAGAGACTGAAAGCAGTAAAATACGTACCGGTCGTCGGGACCCCTTGTACACCTGGGCCCCGTACTTCCGAGCATAGGCCCGGAAGTAGTCCTCGTCGCTGGCAGCCTCAGAGACCACCTCCTTGCCCCATCCCTCGCCCCAGTCGTCCAGCTGCTCTCGGACCCAGATTGTCCAGTCCGTGACCTGCTAGATCCCGCGGAAGCTCCGCCTGGCATCTCCCCCATGACCTCTGTCAGGTCGGGAACTCCACCACAGCCTGGTGGAGTCCCAGTGTCCGCGCCACTAGCCGTGGTGGAGCGGGACCACTGTGTTGAAGCAATGAAGCCAAATGTCCCTACCGAAGTAGGTACGGCCCCGCTCCACCCACGGCTGGTGGCGTCGTCCTCCCCCGACGTAGGGAAGTCCACTGTACCTGCACACTGCAAGTAAAGACTCGTTAGTCACTGTCAATAAGCAAGTAAAGGGGAAAGGTTAAGGCTAGAAGTACTCACATGTCCCGAATGGGACGGTGTCCAATGCATCATGGATGAGCGTCACTTGTCGCCGCAGGGACCGCTCGTCGCGGCAAAATCGCCAGTGCTGCAGAGGGGTACAGCGCCGCGTCGCCTCGGCACCCCCGACCCAGGGAAGGGAGGTGGTAGTACGCCCACACCTGCAAAAGTAATACAGTCAGTACCACAGTTAATTAAGACAAGCAGGAAAAGCAATAAAGGGTAAAGGTGAGAAGCATACCTGTAACAGTGAAAGAACCCGGCCACCCCTGTCTCCCTACTAGAGGTGCCCAGGCTGTCGAAAAGGTGGCCAGAAGGGCCACACCCCACGCATAGTTCCCCACCTGGGTCAGGTCCTTTAGTAGAGGCAGACACAAACACTCACCGAGTCTCCTCGCGTACCCAAGATCAACTTCCCGATCACGAGGATCAGGAAGCGCCTCAAGTCGCGGTCCTCTGCCGCCGCTCCCTCCTCCTCCGCCAGTGCTGCTCTGGCATCCGCTGTCAACCGGGCCATGTACTCCGCCTGGCCCTCTCCAGTCTGGTGGCGCGCGTCTGCCACCCCGAGGCTCGCCTCCAGCCTCGTCCTCGGCACCAGGGAGGATCTCTCCCGCGTCACCTCAACCCCAGAAGTCTCTCCACCATCTCCTGATAGCGGTATAAGTCACCCCGGTCACCGCCTGGCCATCTACCCTCAGGCCGGTGATCCGTGCCACGTCCTCCAGTGTGGGGATCATGTGACCCCACGGGAGGAGGAACGCGTGGCACTCCGGTCCCATCCCTCGCTCCTTCAATGCCTAGAGCGCCACGTCCACGTCAAAGTCATCCAACCTCAGAAAGGGCCAAACCCTATCTCCTCCAACCGGGTCCTCTGGAAATCCGGCAACCCCTGATAGATCGCCCGGACAATGGACCACCCACCGGACCGTACTCTCGCTCTGCAAAACAATCACAGAAAACACAAGGATCAGCAGGGATCAGTAGAACAGCACTCGTTTCAGTAGCGACAGGTATGTTGTTGCCTTCAGAAGGCGACATCAGAGGAGTCGCCTTCCCCCTGTGAAGGCGACAAGCAGGCTGTCGCCTTCTGAACGCGACGCTTGGGCGTCGCGACCTGTCTGTAATGCGACACCCATCCTGTCGCGTTCACAAACTGGCCGGAAACGGCAAGAATCCGTTTTCCGGCCGTTTCACCTTGGGCCAAAAGGCCCTACATCCCTCTCATCACACACATAAGGTCTAGGGCTCGGTGCCTACCTTTTTGGGCCCGACGGGCTCGTCCTCGTCGCCCGCATCACCACGGTCCTCCTCCTCCATCACGACCGGGGAAGCCTCCGGGGCCACCGTCGAGCTCCCCTCACCCGGTTGCCGCGCCGGATGGATTTCTTCCGTCGCCGCCCCCCGCCATCTCCGCCTTGCCTTCTCCGCCACCCTCCATCGACAGTCACCGAGGGAAGAGAGGAAGTTAGGAGAGAGAGGGAGATAGGAGAGAGAGAGAGGAAGGAGATAAGAGAGAGAGAGAGCTCGCCGGAGTAGAATCACCGGAGAGAGGAAGGCCGAAGGAAGGAATCGCCGGATAGGGAGAAGGGAAGAAGGAGTTTTGAAAAGAGGGAAAGAGGAGAAGGGCGCTTGGCCCGAATTCAAACCGCCCCGGGACCTGTGAACGCGACAACGTATGTGTCGCCTTCTACCCTGGCAACGATGCTCATGTCGCCTTCACTTTTCGGGTCGCGACCGTTGACCTATCGCCTCTTTGGTAGCGACAGGTCTAACGTCGCCTTCTTAAACCAGTGCACAAAACCCCTAAATTCATTGCTCATTGCAATAATCCAATGCTTACATCAATAACATGTCTCACTCCTCTTACATCAAGCATCAATCTCCTATTACATCAACCCCCAAGTCCTATGAAAACATCAAAAAGTACAATCAAGTCTATCTCTCTAGCTCACGGTCCCCTCAGTGGCCGATTTTCTCATGCTCCAAGAGGTACGCCTGGTACGTCTCCCGGTCCTCATCAAGTCTCGGTGGGAGTGCATGGGTAGCGCACGCCCTCCACAAGGCCAGCGCGCTCCGCACAGCCTGCTCATCCTCCGGGTTCCCCAAGCGTCGCTTCTTCACGGGAGGCAAGTGTGATGGCGGAAACACTCTCGTCCTCGGCTTCCCGATCTGTAGGTAGCACCGATGCGGGTTGTAGAGCACGGTCGTCATATTCCCTGTTAATTGCATGTCCAAGCCGCGTCCGAGTGGTAGCCGGATCTCCGCTCCACGAAGTGCCGCTATGCCCAAAGCAAAGTGTTCCACTGGTAGGGTGCTGAAGTAAAGGCGCCATGCACTCCTTGTCTTCGTGTCCGTCGTCATGCATAAAACCTTATCGGAGAATTTGGCTGCCGGGCCAATAAAGTTCAAAGGATGGCACCCGAAGATCCGACTGTCGGTGGTGGGGTTGTCTATCGGTTTAAATTTTATCCTCACACCCAACCAACACTCTAGAAGGATCATAGAGCCGTAAAGGAAACCTCCCGTGGAAGCCGAGGTAAGACCCGAGTAATGATACGCCAAGACGGCGTGAGAGAGTGAAAGTCCTCGCCATACCCCACTAATTGCACTAAGGCTAGCATAGTCTATGAGGTGATCCCCCGATGGGAAGAGCACCACCCCGCATAAGCATATGGCCACGGCCTTTGCGATTTCCCGGTGGTCCACCGCTCTTATCCTTGCACTTGGATATGACCCACTTAGACAATGGCACTAGATGTATGAATTGTGGGCTAATCATGGTGTAGACATCCCCCGGATCGGTCATGAACTCCCCAAGGATAAACTTCTGGTTAACGGCTCAACCGGTAGCTTATGTTTTGCTCGTCCCCGGGTTTAGTCTTGGGAAGAGCAAGGAAGGCCTCGACCTCCTCTAGAAGGACGGTCGCCTCAAATTTGGAAAAATAAAGTATGGGTTTGTGGGTGCCATAAGTCTATCAAGGCCGTGATACTATGCCAATCAAAGGAAATTTTGTGGTAGTTGTGAGCCGCTATCAAAACCCCACCCAAACCCCACTCTCTCAAGAATCTAATGACATACATGGGTAAGGCTTTGATCATCGGGGCAATCCAAGTGAGCTTAGAGTAGCGGCGAGAGCCGGGAAGAGCTAGAGAAGAAAGGAAAAGAGAGAAAAGAGGAAGAACAAGAACACAAAATTAATGATGAAATTCGGAGCATAAAATCATGAAAATTGAAAACACCAACCAACTTACCTCTCTCACTTCCTCGCTCCGGCTCAAGTGGTTGGGAACGTCCGTAATCCTCATGAGAGCTTCAAAGGTCGCCCGAGCATGCTTCGGACCTTGTATAGACCGCCTCCACCCATGGGATCAAGAGGAGCTCTCTTCATGGCCATGAGAGCTTGCAAGACTTGAAGTAAAGAAGAGAGAGGTGAGAGCCAAATTGGCCTCTCATCCCCCTTATTTATAGAGCCATAATCTCCTATTCCTGCTAGGAAAGGGTAGGAAGACCTATTAGGAGTAGGACCTTGAGTGGAGAGCAATAGGAATCCAAGTGTGAGTCAAAACCAAATACTATGCTGAAGGCTTTGAGCTCGGGCTGAGAAAACTGAGAAAGCGACATATCGACCTGTCGCCTTCAAGGTGGCGACAAACCTTGCGTCGCCTTCTTCAGTCAATGGTCGCAACAGGTCCTATGTCGCCTTCTGACCAGTCTGTGTTATCTTGCTTATTCTTCTGTGACTATTCATGATATTTGCACATATGCTTTGATGTCATGGTTTGGTGCATTGTATCATGTCTATCTTTATTGCTTTGATTATTGAAAATCCATAAAAATCAGAAAATGCAGGAAAATCCATAAAAATCCAAAAAATTCAGAAAATCAAAAGACGTCCGTCAGGTAAGTCAGGTAAGTGTCTCTAACCCTAATCCCCCGCATTACTATATGATATCTACACTATTATATCAGCTCAAGGACCGGCTGGTTCCAGTGTGTTCCAGGATCTGAGTTCCCCTTCATCAAAAACGAGGGATCTAAGTACACACTGCTAATCGCTGGATAGGCCGGGTGGTATGACTCGGGACGATGGATCTATCGCACCCCGGGGATGCGAAGTGTCTTGACCCTTGCTCATATTGTCTAGCAATATTATCCTTGAATATTTGCTATTTTCTCTCTTTCTTTGCATTCGTTTTATGATTCCTTTTTTTCTTTAGCCCAGCATGCATCATGTAGGATTTTGAGCTTCATGAATCACGATTCGTCAAAGTCAGCTTCTCAATGATGTCCCAACCCAAATCCTCATTTCCAGACAAAAATTCCACTCCAAATTTGAATGTTTTCCTCGAGCTTGTGCTCGGTCCAGTTTACCAGTGATGGTTCTTATATAGGATTCCTCTCATCCCCATTCATTATAACAATCATCCCTTTATCCCCGATCCGCTCATTAGTCGTGACCCGCTCGAAGGCCAGAGTCGAATCGACCCGCCGGGCAGCACCTATCCCCTAATGAACGAAACCTACACACTAAAGATAGCCAGGGTACCTCTTGAATCAGGAGGTTGATCATTCTTTTCTTTTGATTTTTATTCGTCCCCAAATAGGAATCATCCTCGCACTCTGTTCCCAGCCATGTTCGAAGTTACCCAGATAATTCTCGCTGCTTATTTGTCCAGAATGGGTGTCTCTTTACCTAAATGCCCGCTTTTCAGCTCATTCCGCTTCATTCCGCTACATCGCCGTTTCACGCCACTTTCACTCCATCACCGCTCCACTCCCTTGCAAAGCAGGCATGAAGGAGGGGCAATCTGTAGACACCCATTTTTGGCCATAAGTCGAGCAAAATCCCTTGTCGTATCATTGACGCCCCACGTTGGCTCATCATCGTCAAGCTGGCTTTCTCCGATCATGACATTGTTCCCATTAGTTCATCACCGTGGAGGACTCTTCCTGTCAAATCAATCTCATTCACTCTAAACTCTCTGAATATAAATCCGATGTTTCATCCTGAAGGCTGTGCATGGCTGATTGGACGCATTACATACTGAAATGTAGAAAAGACCAGAAGGCGAGAGGCCCTTGGTCGCCTTCATGAAGACGCCAGCTCCTATGTCGCGATCATAATTCCACATTTTAAATTCTCAGAAAATCACAAACAACTCAAGTCAGCCTTCCATATGAGGAAGGCGACGTATCGAGCAGTCGCGTTCAAGAGGCGACACCCAGGCCGTCGCGTTCAGGGCCTTAAAAAGGAAATTCAATCCGAAGCCAATTTGGACCCATGCTATTGATGGTAATTGCTTCATTTGGACGTCCAAATCAAGTCTAAATGCTCTCAAATTCGGAGCAGACCTTCCTAACATGTTCCTTTCGAGTTCCAATAGCCCTTGCATAGCCATACTTGCCCAGAGTCGGACTCTTGCCCATTATTCCTCTCAGACCCGAGTTGAGAATAATCACCCATAAGTACCTCGTCTCTGCATCGTTTCGGGCAAGGCCGGATTCTTTAGTTCGCTGAGCAAGAGAGCTTCATCCTCCACGAAGAGAGTTTTCCCTCCAGACGATCAACAAGAGCCCTCCAGGGCATTTCCCATCGGCTACACAATCTCCTCTCCCTTCTTCCCTTTGTTTCTTTGATTTCATGCATGCATAGCTTCGTTTTCTTTCTAGTTTAGCATTAGATCACGACACACACACCTATTCTTAACACTCACAGGGGTTAAAAGCCCCAATCTCGTGAGTTCCCTCCATATTAGTTCATGATTTCATGCTTTTTATTGAATAGATCTTCTACACACGAGTTCTAATGGGTGTTTTTATCTGTTAAAATCACTGTGGCAGGTGTTTAAAGGTCAGAGCAAGGTGAGGCTCTTGCCCCTCGGCCGGCCGAGGAGCAGGAAGATGAAGAACCCAAGTCTCCATCCAATGAACAAGAAGGTGACGACCGCTTTGCCGCGATCAGGAAGGCGTCGTTGCCTACGTCGCGTTCACAACAAAGCATAGCGACGCCGCTCTGTCGCGTTATCAGGTACGCTTTCCTCTTCATCCTTCCTTTCAAAGGTAGTCAGTCCTCCATCTGAACATCAAGAGGCGACTGCATGGTGGTGATCACGGTCAGTTCTAATCCCTACACCTTTCACAATCAACTTCAAAGAGGATACAAATCCCGTGATTACAATAGACTAGCGACCTTTTCTCTACGACCTCCATAAATCTACATTCTTCATTGATTCCCACATGAAGACCGAGTTGGTTGTACCATTGAAGTTACCTGGAGATAGCGTGCACTTCCTCTCTCATCTTGTTCTTTGGAGTGTGATTTACAATCTAGACTAAAGTCATTAATGTCAAGATTGAATTAAAGTATAAATTGTGCCGTTATGCTGCCAAATTTATCTCTTGACCATTGTTATCATGAAACCATGTTCAAATTACTTATTACATATTTTCATCATTATCATGAACATGACATTACATATGCTTATATCTTGTAACTCTCATTGGCCATATTAATGACTGTGGGTATCTACATTTAAAATTTAAGTGAGATGCTGACCGGGCACAGCCAGCGTCTAAGGGCTCCAGTCTAGCCCCAATGACGGAGAGTCATAAATATACTATTAACCATGGGGTATAATGATTACAGGCGTTGCATTTGCGCTGGGAGTCGTGCGTGTCGTGTAAATGATAGATACAATAACCACATACATGTGTCCTAGTGTACTTTCTTGGTGGATCTTTCCTTGGTGTACATTAGTGTCTTCGTGCCTGATTAAGTGAATCGTGTTAACAGTTCATGCTCATGCGTGCTTGCTTGCATGATATGGCCATCATGCATTTAATGCAATTAGTGATATCTTGCGTTCTTGATAGCTATTGACATCAAGTGAAATCTTGCGTGCTTGTACAAAGTGATATATTGCTAGTTCTATCTTGTTATATCCTTCTAGATCTTGCTCTATCATGATCACCCTATCTAGCTTGTATCATGTTTTAATGAGTTTTATTCGTACATGCATATCATGACAATCATCGTGCTTACCTAGTTCTAAATTCTTAATCACTTATATCATTGCCCGCACATTGAGATATAAATCCTACTACGCTAGTTTGCTCATCCCCTACTTTTAACCATTCTAAGTGACTATGACATTCAAGAGGATGAGCAAGTCGAGGATGGGAATGCGTATGGTGATGAGAGCGTTCCAACTATGAGTCTAGTTATAGTAGTTTGCTTTGAGTGTTAGATTCATGTAGGAGGAAGTGAGGAATAAATGTACTTTTTCTTTTTATTGAGTCTTAGTTTTGTATTAGTTCCTTTGAAACAAATATGAGATTTGAATACAATTTCCATTGAGTTCAATATTTGGGCCCTATGATGATGTATGTTGTTATACATTTAGTGCATGCTAGCTAGAGGCTTATTTGCCGACTGTTCACGTCTTGGGATCCTATCGAATTACTCCGCATTATTTATATCCACTGCGTAATTCTCGAGACGTGATAGTTTAGTGGTATCAGAGCCTAGGAATACAAAATATGATATATGTCTCAGGATTAGGAGATACCTATGCAGCCTAGGTCACTGAAATTAAATATAGTACCTGGTGAGAATGGGTAGAGACTGGAAATATGATAGAATGAACAAAACACTGCTACCCATTGACTCTGATAATGTATCTAGAGACATTAATTGGTTTCCATCCTTTTCTCATGAACCTTCATAACTTTTACACTCAACTGTAATGGCTCACAACCAGTGGCAAGCTATGCAAGACACTGTGGCTGGTCTGACCCAGGCATAACAAAATGTAGTTCAGGCTGGAAATCAGGCTAAAACTGCAAGGAATGGAGCCGGTGATCTGCACCGAAATTTAGGAGTTTTAACCCTCCTCGTTTCTCTAGATTCCCTGACCCAGACGAGGTAGAGAATGGCAAGAGGAGATAGAACGGATTTTCTAAGTGATGCAATGCACTAACAGGGAGAAGGTGGTACTGGCCACTTTTCATTCACTAAGGATGCCTGAGCATGGTGGAAGGCCACATCGGCCCATCTGCCTAATGTTGATGAACTAGAATGGGTGAGTTTCCTAGAGATTTTCTGAGGAAAGTACTTCTCGGAGAGGGTCAAGGAGAAGAAGGTAGCGAAATTTGCCGCACTGAAGCATAAAGGAATGTCCATGGCTGAGTATGAGGCTCAGTTCACACGTCTGGCTATGTATTCCCCACATCTGGTCGGAACTGAAAGACTGAAGGCAAATCGGTTCATGGATGGGCTCAGGCTCATATTCATTGAGAAGCTCGGACCTCACAACATCCAAACCTACACTGAGATGGTCCAAAGAGCACAATTGGTAGAAGACACTATGGCTAAGGTGGAAGGCATAAAGGGGAAAGACATCTCAAAGCCGACCTTTATAAAAAGAGGATCGGCCGATACAACTGGAACTTTCCACAACAACAATAATAACAACAACTACAACAACAACAAAAGGCCAACCACTGGGAAGGACTATGGCATGGAGAAAAATATCAAAGTAGAAGAAACAACGATGGTTGAATATTGTAAATTTTGCAACAAGCCTGGGCACCAAGCGGATAAGTTCTGGAAGAAGGCCGGGGCTTGCCTGCGATGTGGGGAGTTAGAACATCGTATATCAAACTGTCCCATGCTAAAAGACCAAGTTGGAAAGAACCAGGGAGTGGTAAAGCGTCATGGACGCATGAATGCAATAACGCAAGCGGAGCTCCTGGAAGGAGGTATGATTGTTAAACCCCTAGACTGATCTTATGATATTTTTCTTATTAGTACATTTCTAAGTGGGAAGATCATTAAGTAGAAATTAGAAAGGAAAATTCTAGTAATTATACCATAGTTCATCTAGAGGATTAAGATGGAGTTATAACAACTGTGGAAAGAAAAAATGAGTGGAAGGAACCAAATGAATAGTACGGGTGGCCATAGGTGTAGTGATGGGCTAGCATTCACAAATTTGAAACAAGTTAGAGGAATTAAATCCGAAACGACCTCAAGGATCATAAACTATCAAAAGCCAATTAATGATCTGTGAATTGGGGACCAAATTCTCTTAAGGGGGGAGGGTGTAGCACCCCGAAAATTTTAATTACATAAAAGTTCAAATAAATGGAAATAAATAATTTCCATAATATCTGAGTATTTAAACATACGTATCATTATCGTATGTGCCAAAACACATCGGAAAATTCCAAAAAATTATAACCAACCCCACACATTATTCCTAAGTGTTCCACGAGAAATTCGTGTGACAAAAAATCTGATTAACCAAGTGTGCATCACATGGTGATCGAAATAAGGAACAAGTCAGAAAATCGTTAACACGGAAATACGAGCATAATAAAAATTAAATAAAATATTGGAGAGACTTCCAACATTATATATTAATGACCCAATATCATAATTGAGCCAATGGATAACATTGGCCCAAAATCAAATGAAGCAAGAAAATACATTGAAACTTGTAACCATAAATATGCTGAAATTAGAAAAAGACAATTAGGGTTGAATGGGATGCACCATGCATTCTTGGCAACCCAAATTGTGCCTAGCCATCGTTTGGGATTGCTTGATGGCCAAGGCACTCCAATGGAGGAAGAAATTCTCAAATTAGGAAAGTAATATACTAAACTGCAACCTAGTTTCGTTGTTACGATAGGACTCCTAAACACCATAGATGCTTAAATACTCTTCACCAAACCCTAGGGACGAGTTTTACCACTTTCTGGGGTCATGTGGAGGAGTTCGTGGCGGCTGAGGAGCTATGGAACGACCACAAAAAGGTCATCTTCTTCCCCTGTTCGTCTGCTACGTCCTGTGCAACCCGTCCACTTGGAGTTGATCAAAGGTAGGGTAAACCTAAACCCCATTCTGCAAGACATATACCCCTGGAAAGAGGGTCATGTCTACATTCTAACCCAAGTGGAATGCACAATTTTCATGCAGTACACTGGGAGTATTAGGCATTCTTCAACAGATAGTCAGAACGAGGGTCTTCTGAAGAATGAAACTTCATCAACCCTGAAGGTAGGTTTTCTAGGGCCAAACAGTAACAAGTCTTATACCAATGTGTAGAACATCAAGTTACTTTCGTTTCCCATCGATTTTATTAAATTCCAATAAGTACATGTAGAGTTATAGGCGTTTTTCCAAACGCGCGCATGTCTGAGACTTTTTACGTTCGTGTTGATTTATCATGCACCTCGAGGTCGTTTTAAATTATTTAAAAATCATAGTTTGCATCTACTCCATGTTCCCTACAACTTTCATGTTGAGACTTTTGTCTGAAAAGCTCTACTTTAGAAGGTAAATGCGTTGCATTGATCGAACCCCCTTGAGTGCAGTTTTTCTGCGTTTTCGGTTTGAACCTTGAACCGCATCCGGTTCAGAGGATGCGTTTCAAGCATCTGGTATCACGTTGCTCATGGGCGATGTGATCCTCTAAAAGGTGTCTACATCACCCGACATGTTTATGGCGTTCACCCGTCAATGCTGCGTGGGTCTTCGCCCTCGCCTGGGAGTCAGCGCCGGTCTGAACCGCAGCGTCAGACCCCGACGCGTTTTAGGCGATTTTCCCACCCAGCGATTTCTTTCATACATTTCCTTGAACACGTAGGGTTGTTAGTATGGGTGTCTTCAAGCCAATCATAACTTGTACAATCTTGCTCTTTGATAATAATAATAAGGCTTTTATATTCATTATGTGTAATTCGTTTACCATTTCATTATGAAGTCCATGAATATACGCAATGGATATTATTATGATGAGATCATAATAATGAGATTAATATCCTTTAAACGTATATTCTTAATGTTCCTAGTCGGAGGATATTCGAGAAGGACATCGGATACCGGTTAGACTAGTACAGGTTACACCTGCTAATATAATGAGGGTGACTGGTCTCATAGTCACTTGTGTGGAGACACTAAGGTGAATCTGTAGGTGCTCATTGGAGAATGAGTTCACTGAATTGATCCGTTATGAATCGCTGGATGGTAATGTTACCTAACTGTCAACAGCTAGATTCATTGTCACAGTGGCGTAATTGTCCATAGACCTGAGACACTAAGGACACTTTGTTGGTGGACTTCTAGGTTTTGACCTTGACTTATAGATCTCTAACCATGAGGTCTTAATCAGCTAAGTGTTCGGATCTAGCAGAATACCTTCGAAGGTGATTGTGTGGTAAACATGGGATCGCCGCTCTCGGTAATAAGAGAGTGAATGCTCTAAGGAAAGATGCCTGATAGTCCCTAGCCAGGGTATGACTACTTATCAGAAAAGGAGTTTTCTGATATTGTTATGCGGCATCTAAACCAAGTGAGTTCACATATTAGGGTTTGACAGTTGACCATATCCTAAGTGCACTCGGGAGCATTGTGCGAGCGAAGGACTATAGTCACGTGGTACTGATGACGGAAAAAGGTTCCTTGATTGGGTTGCTAAACCCCAATGCTTTCCAAGATCAAGTGGTGTTGCTTGGCACCCAACTTGATTGGAAGCCCGATCAATTATCGTGAGCCGATAATTGATTGTGTAATTAATAATATGAGATATTAATTAATTATATAAGTCAATAAGAGTTATTGGGCTTAATGGGCAGAAAACTGGACTAGCACTTGGGCCTAGAGGGTCACACGCAATAGAGTTTCGAGCAAGTGGGCAGGATGGTTGTTATAGACATAATTTGGTTTTTGTGAAAAACCGCAGTGTCTATAAGTATTAGTAGAGAGTCAGACCCTGGGCCAAGCTCCAGGCTCTCTCCCTAGCCGCCCCACTCCTCTCTCTCTCCAGGGCACCCCCACCTCTTCTCTCTTCTCTCTCTAGCACATGGTGGAGTTGAGATCCGGGAGACGCGTGGAGCCGAGGAGATCCCGTCTGCGTCTGGAGCTCGCGTGGATACGTCTAGAGGCCAAACTTGAACGGCTTGAAGCACCATCGCCTCCAGCCCACTTCTTCCCCGGATTTAGGAGTTTCGCAACCCCGCAAAGGTAAAGATCGGATCTTCCTGTGCGCGGGTTCACGTTTTTGTTCGATCCGACCACCGGCAATGATATCTATCTGTGGAAATTCCGTTTCCGCTGCACCCCGATCAATTCCTTACAGTGGTATCAGAGCCAGGTTGCTGGCCCGGTCGATATCGACGTATTATGATCGTCATTTCATGCATTTTTTGCGGTTCGCGTTATGTATGAATCGCCAATTTTACTTCGCTCTTGGGTTGCACATGAGATGTGCACTTCGTGTTTGGTACATGGAAATCGTTCCTGGTACCAAGGGAGTCCCGAAGAACCTCTTGTGGTGTTGTTTGGCCCTCTGTAGAGGCCACACGACCCCTTGCAATAAGCCGCCGCCATGCATCTTGGACAGTCTAAGATACGGGGGCGTTTTTTATTTTGGGGTTTTTCGTTGGGTTTCTGGGTTGGTAGGGGCGGAGGGTGGCGGCTTCCAGCACCGCCGGCGCCTTCGGCGGCCGCGGACGACGGCAGGGCTGCGCCTCACCGGCGCTACGCTAGGTGGGGGCGGCGGCTAGGGTTTCCCCAGCCGCCGCGGGCCCTGTCGGGTGGCGGGGGTGACCCGCGCGGTCCCCGCGAGCCGCGCGCGGGTCCGCCCGCAGTAAGTCGCGGGCGGACCCTCGCGGGTCCCGGGCGGCCAGATCCGGCCCGCGCCGATCCGGATCCGGTCCGACCCCTTCCCCCCCCTTTCCCCATTTTTAATGTTTTTAATTTGTTTAAAATCATTTAATGTTTTAAAATCCCAAAAAATTATGAAAAACTATTTTTAAGAGTTTTAAAAATGTTTTAACTCTCTGTAAATTATTTTTCATATGTATGACCCATTGCTTAATTAGTTTAAGGAAAATCTAAAATTGTTTTAGTTATTTCCTATCATCTATTAAAGCATGTTAATTAATTAAGAATGTGATTCTTGTGAAATTAATTAACTGTAATTTTGGCAGATTCAGCAGTTACGTGAATGACGTTTATCTAATGTTGATTAGATGTTATCCATGTTAGCTAAATGTTGTTAGTTAAATGGTTTTCAAAATATAGTTATTATATTTTTGAAATAAAAGTTATTTCAGAAGTATTATGTGATGATTGCTTATTGATGCATGTGATGTTTGATGTGTGGATGGATGATCATGGACTTAGATGTCATGTGATGATGTTATGGTTAATGGCATGTGATGTTAATTTATGAGCACTGTGTGCCTCCCTCTCTCCCTCTATTAAATCCGGGTTGTACATTCTATCTCCCTCCTGTTATGTACTCCCCTTGACTTGTTCAAGGTTTCTTATTATTATCTGATGTACATTATGGGCCTGCAAGCCAATTTAAATATACTTGTAATTATAAGAAGCGGGCTGGCGGAGATGGAGGAGAGTACCATGCAGGACCTTCATGGAGATAGACTTACATCAAGCAAACGCATTCGATGCGGGGCTGCCATTTATTCACCGTATTTGTGGATTACCAACTGGCTCTGGTAATGCCACTCTAGGTTAAAGTCCATGATCATCCATCGTTTTTCTTCATATATAGATATATGTGGAATGTGCTATGATATATATAATTAAATATATGATATTCCAAATTCTATATGTCAATAGCATGCAGATATAGAGACCAAGATAAAATATATCAAAATCCTCCTTGTTTAAATTTTAAGCCGTAGCGTAATCATTAAGAATGAATTACGTGGCCCTCCATCATTATAGTTTTAGGATTGCCATTAGATCGGGCAAGTTTGTTGTGCTATCCACAAGGCTTGCCAAATCTGATGATAGACTAAAACTATGGCATAGTGATGCCTTAAACGGGATAGAAGACCGGTGTAGCTTTGTTGTGCTATCCACAAGGGCTACATCCAAATCTATGCTCGTTACGTAATGATGGTACTGCTTAGACTGGGTTTAATGACTTGTTGTGCTATCCACAAGGTCACTAAAATTCAGGGGCCAAAATAAGATCAGATATTGCAAGTTTGCAAGTGTCAAGAGTTGACCGCTTTCAATCATAGTATGGTTTGTTGTGCTATCCACAAGATCATGTTATGAGTCTGTAAGATTCATCCTCACTAGGAGACCGTCGGAGTCTCCCATTCTGTATATCTGAGGGTTATATAGTCTGTCGGAAAATAGTGGGAGCTAATCTTGATTAAAGTCCTAATCTAGATTTAATTATTATTATGAACATCTGCTAATTGTGTTTACATTTCCTTATAGGCAAAAATGTTGTCAGGTAACCCACTCCGTGGCATAATGGATGCCAACAAATTGATAGGCCCGAACTACTCGGATTGGCTCAGGAACCTGAAGATTGTCCTCATGTCTGAGGCATTGCCTATGTCCTGGAAGGTGAGATCCCAGCTGAACACCCCTAGATGCACCGGATGGGGAAACACTTGAATTTTCAAAGTGGAAGGAGGATTCCACTCTGGCCCAATGCTACATGCTTGCCTCAATGAGCAATGAGTTGTAAAGGCAGCATGAGAACATGGATGCTAGATCCATCATGCAGCACTTGCAGGAGCTCTTTGAAGAGCAAAGTAGGGTAGAGAGATATGAGATATCCAAGGGCCTGTCAGAGCTCGCATGGCAGAGGGGTCTCAGTATAGACTCATGTGCTGAAGATGATAGAGTGGATTGAGAGGCTCGAGGGGCTTGGTTTTCCTCTTGACAAGGAACTGAGCACGGACCTCATTCTCTAATCACTTCTAGATTCATTTTCCTAGTTCATTGTGAACTTCACAATGAACAAGATTGAGGTGAGTTTAGCTGAGATGCTCAACATGTTGAAGACTACTGAGGGCAACCTTAAGAAGGAAAAGCCCACTGTTCTCATGGTGAGAAGTCCAACAAGAAGAGGAGAGCAGTGCAAGCCTTTAAGAAAGGCAATGCAAAGAAGCAGTCCAAGCAAAAGCAAAAGATGGACATAAGCAAAGGAGAGGAAAAGGGTGAGTGCTTGCACTGCAAGAAAAAGGGGCACTGGAAAAGAAATTGCAAGGACTATCTTGCAATGAAGGCTCAGGAGAAGCAGAAGCTTGGCGAAGCTTCAGTAACTATATGATAGATCTTCACTTGTCTATTAGAGATTCTACATCTTGGATTTTAGACACTGGACGTGCTTCTCATATCTGCAATGATGTGTAGGTGCTGACAAGTAGAAGGAAGCTGAGCAAGGGTGAGGTGAACTTGAGGCTTGGAAACGGCACAAGTGTTGGTGCACACACTGTGGGGACAGTGAAGCTCAAGTTACCTTCTGGAGATTTGCTTTTATTAGATGATTGCTACTATGTGCATAGTATCATTAAGAACATTATTTCTGTTTCTGTTTAGATAGAATTGGATACATGTTTACCATTGAGAACATAGTTGTTTAGTTTATTAAGAAATAAACTAGTTGCTTTAGCAAGTTTGGTGAATGGTTTGTATCTGCTTGATGTCTTTATGAAAAACTCCATGTTGATGTTTCTCTCTAAGAGAAGTAAGAATAGTGTGAACACTGCCTACTTATGGCATTGTAGGCTTGGTCATATTGGCGAGAATAGGCTTCAAAAGTTGCATAAGAATGGATACTTAGATCCAGTTGATTATGAATCATATGCAACTTGTGAATCCTGTTTAATGGGTAAGTTGACCAATCTCATTTAGTGGACATGGAGATAGGGCCAAGGACATATGGAACTAATACATTGGATGTATGTGGTCCAATGTCTACCCAAGCCAAGGGTGGCTGCTCATACTTCATTACATTCACGGATGACTACTCAAGGTTCGGATTTGTTTACTTAATGAAGTACAAATCTGAAGCCTTTGGGAAATTCCAAGAATTTAAGAATGAAGTTGAGAAACAAACTGGAAAGAGTATTAAAATCCTACGGTAGACCGAGGAGGTGAATACTTAAGTACAAAGTTCACACAATTCTTAAAGGACAATGGAATCCTTTCTCAATGGACTCCTCCCTATACACCACAGATGAATGGTGTATCGGAAAGGAGAAATCGTACCTTGTTGGACATGGTGCAATCCATGATGAGCCGTTCACAGTTACAAGTTTCCTTATGGGGATATGCGCTAAAGTCAGCGGCATATCTGCTGAACAGGCTCCCAGTAAATCTGTGTCTTCACTCCATATGAGACATGGAAGGGTAGAAAGCCTAATTTAAACATGTTAAAATCTGGGGTTGTCCTGCCCATGTAAAGAAACACGACCTAGATAAACTGGACTCCAGAACTGATAAGTGCAGGTTTGTTGGATACCCAAAAGAAACATTTGGGTACTACTTTTACCATCCTGGTGAACAAAGAGTGTTTGTTGCCAGGAGAGCTGTCTTCTTGGAAGAGGAGTACTCACCCAAGAGGACAGTGGGAGTAAGGTAGATCTAGAAGAGGTTCTAGATCCACAGACTATGCAAAGTCCACCAGTTGAAACATCAGTTCCGGAACCTGTTCAGGAATATACACACATTCGGCGTAGGTCTGGTAGAGTACCTAGACAGCCTGAATGATATGTTGGACATATTAGTGAAGGCATGTCTTATAATGAGGATGATGATCCAAAGACTACCAAGAGGCTGTTGATTGTCCTCAGTCAGGGAAATGGCGAGATGCTATGAATTATGAATGCAGTCCATGTACACCAACCAAGTTTGAACTTGGTAGACTTACCTGAAGGTATTGTACCTATTGGGTGTAAGTGGATCTATAAGAGAAAGATCGATGCAGATGGACAGATCGACAATTATAAGGCAAGGTTGGTGGCAGAGGGGTATCGTCAAAGGCAAGGAATTGACTATGACGAAACTTTCTCACCAGTTGCTATGATAAAGTCGATCAGAATTCTTCTTGCCATTACTGCATACTTTGATTACGAGATCTGGCAGATGGATGTAAAAATCGCTTTCCTCAATGGAAACATTGAGGAAGAAGTGTATATGATACAGCCTGAGGGTTTTACATCCAAAGAGTGTCCAGATAAAGTATGCAGGCTTCAAGGTCTATCTATGGATTGAGCAAGCTTCTCGTAGTTGGAACATAAGGTTTGATGAGGCTATCAAATCTTATGACTTCATTAAGAATGAAGATGAACCATGTGTGTATAAGAAAATCAGTGGGAGTGCTATCACTTTTCTCATACTTTACGTTGATGACATCATACTCATTGGGAATGATGTAGGGATGTTATCATCAGTAAAGGTTTCGTTGTCAAAGAACTTCTCCATGAAGGATTTGGGAGAAGCATCCTACGTATTAGGAATACGTATCTATAGAGATAGATCCAAGAGGATGCTTGGCTTGACCCAATCAATGTACATAGGTACCATTGTCAAAAGGTTTGGCATGGAAAATTCCAAGAGAGGTCTCATACCAATGAGACATGGGATTAATCTCTCTAAGGAGCAGTCTCCTAAGACTCCTTGAACAGAGGGCAGTCATGGATAGAGACCCCTATGCTTCGGCTATAGGGTCTATCATGTATGCCATGCTATGTACAAGGCCTGATGTGGCATTTGCTCTAAGTGTTACGAGCAGATATCAGGCAAATCCAGGTGAAACACACTGGATGGCAGTGAAATGTATCCTTAAGTACTTGAGAAGGACTAAGGATATATTTCTGGTTTATGGAGGAGGGGACTTGAAACTTCGGGCATACACTGACTCGAGTTTCCAGTCAGATCCAGATGATAGCAAGTCCACATCTGGGTTTGTGTTCACCCTAAACGGAGGTGCAGTGAGCTGGAAGAGTTCTATGTAAGAAACCACTGCAGACTCGACGACAGAAGCTGAGTACATTGCTGCAGCTGAAGCCGCCAAGGAGGTAGTGTGGAAGAAGAAGTTCATCACTGACCTTGGTGTGGTGCCAGGTGACTCTGATCCGATCCCATTGCTGTGTGACAACAATGGGGCCATTGCGCAAGCGAAAGAGCCGCGGTCTCATCAAAAGTCGCGAAGCACATTCTGAGGCGATTTCACCTGATCAAGAAATTATCACTAGACGAGATGTATTGGTGGAAAGAGTTCTTTCAGTTGACAACATTGCAGATCCACTGACGAAGCCATTAACTCAATTGTCTTTGAGCGCCACCTAGAGTCTATGGGTTTAAGACATAAAGGTGATTGGCTTTAGTCCAAGTGGGAGATTGTTAGTTATGGGTGTCCTCAAGCCAATCATAACTTGTACAATCTTGTTCTTTGATAATAATATAAGACTTTTATATTCATTATGTGTAATTCGTTTACCGTTTTATTATGAAGTCCATGAATATACGCAATGGATATTAATTATGATGAGATCATAACAATGAGATTAATATCCTTTAAACGTATATTGTTAATTGTTCCTAGTCGGAGGATATTCGAGAAGGACATCGGATATCCGGTTAGACTAGTACAGGTTGCACCTGCTCATATGATGAGGGTGACTGGTCTCATAGTCACTTGTGGGAGACACTAAGGTGAATCTGTACGTGCTCATTGGAGAATGAGTTCACTGAACTGATCTGTTATGAATCGTTGGATGGTAATGTTACCTAACTGTCAACCAGCAATATTCATTGTCACAATGGCGTAATTGGTCGTAGACTTGAGACCCAAGGACACTTGTTGGGACTTCTATGTTTTGACTTGACTTATAGATCTCTAACCATGACGTCTTATCAGTTAAGTGTTCGGATCTAGCGGATACCTTCGAAGGTGATTGTGTGTCACATGGGATCGCTCGCTCTCAGTAATAAGAGAGTGAATGCTCTAAGGAAAGATGTCTGATAGTCCCTGGCCAGGGCATGACTACTTATCAGAAAAGGAGTTTTTGATATTGTTATGTGGCATCTAAACCAAGTGAGTGCACATATTAGGGTTTGACAGTTGACCATACCCTAAGTTCACTCGGAGCAGTACGAGCGAAGGATTATAGTCACGTGGTAACTGATGACGGAAAAAGGTTCCTTGATTGGGTTGCTGAACCCCATGCTTTCCAGGATCAAGTGGTGTTGCTTGGCACCCAACTTGATTGGAAGCCCATCAATTATCGTGAGACGATAATTGATTGTGTTAATTAATTAATATGGTATTAATAATTGCGATAAGTCAATAAAGAGTTATTGGGCTTAATTGGCAGAAAACTGGACTAGCACTTGGCCTAGAGGGTCACACGCAATAGAGTTTTTAGCAGACTGGGCAAGATGGTTGTTATAGACAATAACTGGGTTTTTGTGAAAAACTGCAGTGTCTATAGTATTAGCAGAGAGTCAAACCCTAGGTCAGCTCCAAGCTCTCTCCCTGGCCGCCCCACTCCTCTCTCTCTCCAAGGCTCCCCCACCTCTTCTCTCTTCTCTCTCTAGCACATGGTGGAGTTGAGATCCGGGAGACGCGTGGAGACCGAGGAGATCCTGTCTACGTCTGGAGCTAGCGTGGATATGTCTAGAGGCCAGACACTTGAACGGCTTGAAGCACCAGTGCCTCCAGCACACTTCCTCCCCAGATTCGAGAGTTTTGCAACCCCGCAAAGGTAAAGATCGGATCTTCCTGTGCGCGGGTTCACGGTTTTTGTTCGATCCGACCACCGGCAACGATATCTATCTGCAAAATCCA
>JACBKR010004782.1:0-21937 GCA_014218235.1 Colocasia esculenta | reverse complement strand
ATTTCTTTGGTGGTTTCTTCTATTGCAGTTGACAGTTCGTCAAATTTTCTAATGCCACTCGCGAATGTGTCAGCCTCATCCTCAAATTCGTCACCCTCTTATTCAATTGGGCCATTGTCATCCATGATTTCATAGACTCCAAATCCATCATCAATAAAGCATAACGACTCCTCACATTCTACATCCGGCAACAGCAAGGACTCTTCAATGAATTCAGGGATTGCTAGACACGCCTTGCATCTACGGGCTAGATCTGCTAAGAAATGGTGAGAAACCCTCTTCTCCTTAGACTTCTTCTTTGGTACTACCCCCAAACTCTCACTAACCTGACCTAGACTCCTTCTAGAACAACTAGAATCTATAGAACGAGGTGAAGAAGGAGGAAAAGCAGTAAATGAAAGTCCTTGTGTGGAGGTAGGTGGAAATCCCTGCGTGGAGGGAAAAAGGAGGCCGGTCATTGGACCAGGTTGGACCAGGGAGGAGTGGCCCGTAGGTTAGGGCATGCTCAGAGGAAAGGTAAGAAGTTTCTTTGATGGAGACAATTAAATCAAATGTTTGAAAAGTGGCATTTTTTTTTATTTTCAACATTATTCAAAATTTATGGTTTTTATTTATCATGAAAAGAGAATGGGGTGAAATTGTAAGATTGGAGAGTTGGGAGATGATCGTATGCTCAATTGAAAGGAGATTTTTAGACAAAGGGAGTTTGAGAGTGAGCATTTGCTCAGGGGAATGCATGGAGATTGTGAAAAAGGGCGTTGGTGCCCAAGGAATGCTAAGAGAAAGGAAAAGGGCCCATCTGGTGGCCTGAAGTAATGTGGACGTGATGCCCAAATAAAAGAGGCCCGCCCAGAGCCTGTCAACTGTAAGTCCTTCTTCATAGGGGACATTTGGCTCCCCTTCATCTATCCAATCATTCATCAGTTGCCATTTAGTTGTGATTGTTGTCGGCTTCTCCAAAAGGTCATGTATAAGAGGCGGCCATTCTAGGTCCGTTGGCATGAAGAGTTGACTTAGAGATATAGCATTGTCATTCATGTCGAACCAATGGTACCATTCACACTCAAGATCACCCATTTTTCTTTGTTTCTGGGGCCTGAGATTTTCTAAAGTTTTGTATGTAGCTAGTGGTGCAATGTGATGTGCAAATAGATAAGCATGCACGTCTTGATATGAGAGATTAGATGTGATGATAAAGGTTTGTTGTTCATCCCCTGACAACACTAGTAGGCCTGCCCAGTATCATTCGGAAGCTTGGGTCCATGTCCAAAATATGAAAATCAATTTCCATCAAGAATGTACACCAGGACATGTGTATGTGGTTATTGTATCTATCATTCAACACACACGCACGACTCCCACCGCAAATGCAACGCTAGTAATCATTATACCCCATGGTTAATAGTATATTTATGACTCTCTGTCATTGGGGCTAGAATGGAGCACTTGGACACTCGCCGTGCCCGGTCAGCATCTCACTTAAATTTTAAATGTAGATACCCACAGTCATTAATAATGGCCAATGAGAGTTTCAAGATATAAGCATATGTAATGTCATGTTCATGATGATGATGAGAACAAGTAATAAGTAAATTGAACATGATTTCATGATAACAATCATCAAGAGATAAATTTGGCAGCATAACGGTACGATTTATACTTTAGTTGAATCTTTACATTAATGGCTTTAGTCTAGATTGTAAAACACACTCACGAGAACAAGATGAGAGAGGAAGTGCACGCTATCTCTAGGGAAATTCAATGGTACAACCAACTCGTCGGCCATGTGGGAATCCATGGTCAGAGGAGATTTACGGAGGCCTTGGAGAAAAGGTCACTAGTCTACCGATTCGGAATGACCGATAGAGAGCTTCCAAATCCCCAAGAAAGGGCTGCCTAGATGTGCAAGTGTGTAGTGATGTACGCGTCTCAATTCACAAACCATCGGTTTCAAACTTGCGGAACGCTCTTTACATGATGGCATACAATGAACAATGCATTTAACTACACATGGGTTTGCAAGATTTTAAGATAATAATTATCATTTTAATCAAGCTAGAACAGTAACAAGAGTGAATCACAATTTGCATGAATGATCACGTCATTAAGAAAGCAATTAGAATAATATTCACGTAATTATAACTTTTAAAATGGGTTAAGCACTTATAAGCCACTAAATAAACATCATGTAATGATCAAACCCAAGACATACGAATTACACACTAAATATCATGTTAAACAGGCCTCGGGTAAGCCTGGAAATATGCGTCCAACACAGAGGACGCACTTAAAAATGCAGGGCACAGTCAAAACAGGTGAAACAATGAAAAATCCAAATCGCATCCACTTGCCTGGCAGCGTTAATGATCGAATCACATCGGAAGGCATGGACGCGTCTACAGAAAACCATTTAATAAAACGCGGGTGGGAAAAACCTCTGAAATGCGTCCGGGCCAGCTACCGCGGTTTAGAGAGGCCAGGACTCCCAGGCGGCGTGCAGACCCACGCGGGGCGTGGACTGGTCAACGCCCAAATCATGTCCGGGTGCGCGGATGCCTTTCATGGGATCGCATCGCTCGTGGGCGACGCGATACCAGGCCCTTGAAACACGTCCTCCTACCTGGACGCGGTTCAGGGAGCAGACCGAAAACGCAGAAAACTGCACTCAAGGGCAGTTCGATCATGCAATGCTTATATCTTATAAACTAGGGCTTTTCAAACAAAAGTCTCAACATGAAAGTTGTAGGGAACATGGAATAGGTATGAACTATGATTTTTAAATAATTTTAAACGGCCTCGGGATGTGTGATAAATTAACATGAATAGGAAAAGACCCTAACATGCGCGACTTTGGCAAAACGCCTATAATTCAAAATCTACTCATTGGAATTAGATGAAACCAATTAGACATGAACCTATACTTGATGATATACACATTTGTATAAGATTTGTTAAGGTTTGGCCCGAGAAAATTTACCTTTTGGGTTGATGAAGTCTCGTTCTTCAGAAATCCCTTGTTAAGACCACTGTTCGAAGAACGCCTAATACTCCGTGTATACTGCATGGAAATTGGGCATTCCACTTGAGTTAGGAAGTAGACTTGACCCTCTTTCCAGGGGTATAAGTCTTGCAAGTTTTGGCTATGGTTTGACTCACCTTTGGTCAGCTCCAAGAGGACGGTTTGCACAGGTCGTAGCAGACGAACAGGGGAAGAAGATGACCTTCTTGTGGTCGATCCATAGCTCCCCATCTGCCCAGCACTCCTCTACACGACCCCATCAAGTTGCAAACTCGACCCTAGGGTTTGGGTGAAGAGTATTTAAGCAACTAAGGTGTTTAGGAGTCCTATTGTGACAAGGAAACTATGGTCGCGGTTTTGGCTTATTAGTTTCCTATTTTGAGGATTTCTCCCTCCATTAGAGTGTGTGAGGCTTTAGGAAACCTCCCACCATAGTTAAACACGAATTTGGGTTGCCAAGAATGCAAGATCTCTACCCAATTCAACTCTAATTACCTCTTTCTAATTTCAGCTTATTTAAGCTACAAATTTCCATGCATTTTCTTGCTTCATTTGATTTTTGGGTCAAATGATGTCCATTGGCCCAATTATGATATTGGGTCATTAATATATAATGTTAATTCTCCCCAACATTTTTATTTAATTTATGGTTGCGTCGTATTTCCGTGTTAACGATTTTCCAACATGTTTCCTAATTTGGATAATCAGTCACAATAACTCTTAAACCTAGCCCAAATGATTTTTATTGACCAAAATTTCTTAATGGGTCATTATAGGATATTATTTGAAGTCTGTATATGATTTTTATATAATTTTCTGACTCATCTAAGTACATGTGATAATGATTTTTCGACTTATTCATGAATTACGATAATAAGTCACGAAACACTTTAAACATGGCTAATCCGATTTTTCTTGGCACAAATTTCTTTGTGAAACATTTAGTAATAATGTTTGGGGTCGATTTATAATTTTTACGGAATTTTCCAATGTGTTTTAGCACATACGATAGAGGTACGTATGTTTTAAATAATCTGGTATATGGAAATTATTTATTTCCATTTATTCAAATTTTTACTTATTAAATTTTCCGGGATGGTACATTGTGCAAGAATCTTCTAGTAAGATTCAGCTAATTTAGCAATGATTAAAGGCAGCTCAAGACCGGCAGAAAAGCTATGCAGATAATAGAAGAAAGGATTTGAAGTTTGAGGTGGGAAAACATGTTTTCCTTAAGGTCTCTCCAGCGAAAGGGATGATTAGATTTGGTCAGCGTGGAAAGTTAAACCCAAGGTTTATTGGACCATTTGAAATCTTAAAGAAGGTTGGAAATGTGGCTTACCAATTGGCATTACCACCATCTATGGCGAATATTCATCCGGTGTTTCACATTTCTATGTTAAGAAGGTATATTTGGGATCCATGTCATGTTCTTTCTTATGAGCCGGCGGATTTGCAGCACAATTTATCTTTTGAGGAGCAGCCCATAAAGATTCTGGATCGTAAAGTGTAGCATTTGAGGTCCAAGAGAATTCCCTTAGTGAAGGTCTTGTGGAGGAATTTTGCACAAGAAGAAGCAACTTGGGAGTTAGAGGATGGAATGAAGGCAAAGTAGCCACATCTTTTTGGTGAGTTTTCTTAGACTGAATCTTCGAGGACGAAAATTATTTAAGGGGGAGAGAGTGTGATATCCTAAAATTTTTTAGTAGTTTTTAAATTTTGAAGGCTAGAAGCATCTCCGAGGTGTGCCTACCATACGGAACCGGCAGATCTAGGGTTTTAGCCCGGAGGAGGGGACTGTCTTGGTTGGCCAAGGTGGGCTTCATCGGCTAAATCCGTGAATCTCTTAGTGTTTTAGAGGCAAGTAACCTAGGGATCGGGTTCCCAACCCTAAGTTTTACCCTTTTTCAATTTTTACAGAATTTTAAAAAGTTTAAAACAATCAGATTTTGGGGTTTACATGAGTCTCGGATGAGTTCATTTTTCCTGACAGGTTAACGTTCACCTTGAACTCAACGTCAACTTTCTTGCTGTCGACTGAAGTTAACGGCAACGCAACAAGGTTGCCATCAAGTTCTTCTGTTCACTATTTTGACCTATTTTTACTTATGGATTTATAGTTTTATGCTTAAACTTCGAATGGTTTTTTTATGAAATGGTAATGTTAAGTAGATCAATCTTTGACACACTATAAATGGGTTAATTTCTGAAATCACCATGATTTAGGACAATTTTCTAAATTCTGAAATTAAGCTTAGATTTAATAGAAAAAATTTATATGTGATGCATGCTTGTTGTAAAATTGTGATTTTTGTGTAGTAATACATGACAGAGATGTACCCATATTGTGCTAAATCTGAAATCCATAATTTACTATTTTCTGAAATTCCCATGACTGGAAAACATAGATTAGTAGTACTATTTTTAATTGATAAATAGTTTCTAGATTTTAAAGAACATAAGATTTTGAACAGTGGTTTGTATGGTTATGATACATGCACAGTAAAAATATTCAACTAGGTTGATAGATGGTTTTATTATGATGGATTTTTCTCTATTTATAGCACTGATCTAAATACTGTGAAAATTAGATTATATGCCAGAAAATCATGAAAAAGTTCTTGATTAGATTTATGATAGTAGAGACACGTTTTGGAAAAATTCTATGAATTTTTTATGACTCTAACTATTTAAGTCTGATTATCACTGTAAGAATTGTGTTCTTTAGAAATAAATTGTGGAGAAATGTTCAAAAATACAGCATGTGATAAATCTGAAATATGTCTCTGTCAGTAACTGATCATATGTATATGTTTTGGCAGCATGGTATGTTGCATTTGAAATTGAAGAAATTTGTATATGAATGTGTATATGGCCAATAAGACACTGCCACCATAGAAGTAATCTGGAATAGCACCATAGTAATGCCCCTATGGGAATGTTCAATATGTTATTTGTTCTCGAGGGCATGGGAAGAAATCTTGGAGGTGGATAAGTACCACTGGTTAAGGTGGGGAGGGCTTCCCTCGGTATTGCGCAATAACCAAGACTCTATCACTAATTGCCTAGGTGATGAGTATATGTCATATGTCTATCTGACTTCTAATGGGTTGTTTGGGTTGTGTCTTGGCAATAATGATTTCATGTAATGTTTGTTTTATTTCCATTCAAGTGAATGATATGTAATCATGCTTAATATGCAAACTCTTGGAACCATGTATGTAAAATGTACCATGTTATATCTTCAATCCATAACATATTGTTCAGATCTGAAATCTTTTAGTAAGGACAAACATTGTGAAGTTAAGATCATGTATCGAATTCATGCTTTATTCTAGTAGCAATTGTACTCTCTTATGGTTTAGAATGTGAATGATAAATGTACATAATGCAAGTAGCATGGTTGCTGAATTTTATATGTAATAACATGTTTTGAAACCATTATGTATATGTTAGATTGGTAATCCATTTTTGGGTTGGTTGCTGAGTCTTCGTTGTAGACTCATACTTGCTTAACATTTCAGGTGAGACAGCGGATCCTGAGGCTTTGATAGCGAGATCAGATTCGGATCGAGAGGATTGACTTAGATTGTGTGGTTGAGAGAGATAATTGTATGTGAGGTTTTGATTATGTTACGAACATTGTAATTGAACTATTTATAGCGTTGTGGATTTATTTGATGGACTATGGACTTAATCATTAAAGTTGATGAATTGTGCTTTATTTCCGCTGCATTATTGTTCATTTGTGAATGAATCAACCTACAATTGATATATGTTGGGGTGTGTTCCCCATGTAACACGTCTCTTAGACTCGATGAGAGTTTGTATAACTGGACCGGGTCTAAGTGGGGTGTTACACACCCGAAAATACTTGTAGGGTCTAATGACGCTGACGGCAGTTGCACCGGTTCTACTGTTCTGATTTAGCTAGACATCTGAATGTTATACTATTATATTATTATTCTTAGTTTGTTAATTCAAACATGTTGCACTATTACTGTACTACCACTGTTCTGGCTATTACTGAACTGCTATTGTCCTACTAATGCTTTCCTACTGCACCGCTACTATTCAATAACTGTTATTCTGTTACCTGTTGTTACTCAACTGAAACAAAATACTTGCTCTTCTTGTGAAAAGCACCTTATACATTGAAAGTCTAAATTCTAATTTCTTAACACGTTCCTGTATGCATTAAATCCTGCTAGCACTTTGTTATCGATTTTATCGTGCTTATGATGTAGCCTGTTACTCGTGCTTGCCTAGTCCTTAAAGCGTTAATCAATTATATCATTGCCCGCACATCGAGATGTAAATCCTATTAGGCTAGTTTGCTCATACCTGCTTCCTAACATTTCAAGTAGTGAAGATGAGGAGTATGTTTAATGATGGGACTTGTTTGCCGAGTGCGAAGTACACTTCAGAGAGTCTTTATTTATTCTAATTAGTGAGAGATTGGTAATCATTGTAATCTTGTCTTCTTTTGATAGATAGATGGGACTACTAGTAAAGAGATGTTCTTATTTTGACATTGGAGATTGTAACGTTCACTTATGATGAATAATGGAGTTTTGATTATTGAATTATAGGCCCTATTGTTATTAGTCATTTGTCTATGGCTCCTGAATGCTTGCTTGTTCATCGCACTCTGATTAATTCCACTGCTAAAAAATCAGGGTCTTGACAACGATGGCTTGCAAAAGATTCATGTCCAAGGATCATTCTATCCAACATTCACCATACTTTCATGGCAACAACTATCCATATTGGAAAAATCGTATGCACGTCTTTCTCAAGGCTCGGGATTACGAGATCTGGAAAGTCATAAGTGCTGGTCGTATACACTACCAAAGGACGAGAGAAAGTATACGGAGGATAATATTAAAAAGTCCAAAATTAATTTCAGTGCCATGAACATTATGCAATGTGTTATTCATCCTGATAAATATTCTCGTGTTTCTATGTGTAGTTCAGCCAAAGAAATGTGGGATAAACTGAAGTTGATTTATAAAGGCACTTCTGAAGTCCAAGGCACTCAGCTTAAAAGAAAGTTCTTCAAGTGGAGATGAGGCAGAAATCGTAAACATAGCATGAAGCTTCAGAAAATTTCTAAGGAAGAAAAAGGTCAAGTCTATCATATTTCCCAAAGGCATAAAGGGTAAATCCAAAGGAGAGCCTAGTATATAGTTAGAAATGATCTGCAATCAATGCCAAAGAGTTGGACACATGAAATCTGAGAGTCTAGTGTTTCTGAGAAAGCAGAACAAAGCCAAGGCAAACATGCCCAAGGCCATGGTCACCACATGGAGTGACTCCGATCAGTCAAGCGCTACAGCAAAGGATGTCTAAGAGAAGAAGGATGTCCAATGCAGCCTTATGGCACTTGAGGAGGAATCTCTTGAGGTAAACTTTGACCTAGAATTCTTTACTCTTGAGCAGATAGAAGAAATTTATTCTACTTTACATGAGAAATACATAAAAATTAGAAAATAAAATAACAGACAAAAAATGAAGATTGAAAGTATTTTGCATGATGAATCTCTGTACATTACTTGTCATAAATTAAAATTGCAATGTGAGGTTCTTGAAAGTATTTTGGATGATGAATCTACGTACATTACTTGTCATAAATTAAAATTGCAATGTGAGGTTCTAGAAAATTCTAATAAGATCATGTTGAGTAAAATTGAATCGTATGAACAAGAAATGGAATGCATGCTTCATGAGAATGGTTTTTCAAAAAAGTTAAGCATGCTTGAAAAATAAAATAATTCTTTAAAATCTGAGAATGAAAACTTGAAAACCCAAATGCATGTGATTAAGGAGAATGCTAAAACTTCTGAAAATTCTATCAAGAAATTGCATGAAACAATAGATGATTTGAAATCTACTATCTCTAGACTCATGAAGGGGAAACAAAAGTTGGATGAAATGCTTAATGTTAAGGTGAACACAAATGGACATGGTCTAGGCTATTCACCTAATAAGACTAAGCCCCTTAAGTCTAAAATAAAAAAACATTTTTTGTTCATGCTTCCAACATTCCAAGCACATGTCATGCTAAACCAAAAGATAAGAATGCTCAATTGAACTCTCATGCTAAGAAAATTGTGCATCCCAAGAAACCAATAAATGGTAAAAATTCTGTGAAGGTTAAGAAGCGCACAGTCAAATACAACCAAGAATGATAATCATCATGTAAGTCACATGCCACAACCCACACAACACACTTCCAACATTACATGTTATTTTTTTGGTGGGCATGGTCATGTGAACTACAATTGTTCTGTAAAGAAAAACATGTAGAAACTCAATCTTGTGTGGATTAGGAAGGATCTACTTCCTTCCAATACTAACAAGGGTAGACCCAAAACATTTGGGTACCAAAGAAATCCACCTAAGGATTGTGGTTGTAGGTGTCATGAGGAATTTAGAGCTAGAGTATCAATGTAAAATTAAAGGCACCAAAATTGATCTGTGAGTATCATGCTTATTTCTATTTTTGCGTCTTCAAGGTAAGACATGAATACTCTTGTATGTTTTTATTGTTTACTATATGGATTTTCATGATAGGATGTGTTTTTGTTTAAATTAATAAAAAATAGAAAATCAGAAACACAAAAAGTGTCATAGAGTTTAATGTCATATGCATGTATGTGTTCGCATACCTATTCCTTGTGTGCTTGCATGTATAATATATGTAAAACACCTTCCTTGTCTCTTTCTATGGCCTATACTCCCTTGTTATTTTTATTGCATTGGCTTGAAACTTAGTGTGCATTCATGTCAATCACTAAGGGGGAGTTAATATATTTGGTGTGTGCATGCATTAAGAGGGAGCCTAAATAGTTTTGCATTTAACATGCTTCTCAAAATACTTTTAGAAATTAAGTCCGACACACCAAAGCATATGAATATGATTAATTGATTTCACCTTGATGATAGGTGAAATTTTTTTCTTAACACTTTTGTGATTTTTAAAATCCACATAATCTGTAGTCACTCATGAGGAAAAAGCTACATATCTTGGATTGAAAGAGAAAAGAGGAACTAAGCTTAGTAATTGGGTCTCTCCATTGAACAAATGAGGAGTCTCGCATTAAAAGGCAATACTTTCCTCAAAAAAAAAAAAGACAAACAAAAAAAAATTTGACATCAATTGGTTTCTGAATAAAAAAAAAAGGGGCAGAGTGATAGCTATCAAAAATCAGCGTTCTATCATACATGGGTTGGATTCAGAGTATCCGTTAATGTTAATTCTTCTGTCCAGTCTCATATGTGATGCCTTTTAATCATATCTCACACATCATTTTTCATGGTTTTTAATTTTAAGTGTCTATTGACAACTTGATCATGAGCTATATCACACCTAATTATTAGTGCATGCAATCCCTTAACCTACCCATAGTGAATTCTTAACATTCATACTTTGTACTTGAGAAAATTGCTTTTCTTATCCCTATTACCATCCACTTTTTGATGTTGTCAAAAAGGGGTAGAGAATATGTAGATTTTGTATTCTGATTTGGGGGAGAGATTGTGTTCAAAAGAAAATGGGAGTTAGAAATATTTTTTGAAAGGGGGAGAAATATTGCATGCATGTGTGTTATTAAAAAAAAAGGAACAACAATTTGTATCAGAAATTGGTATCCGAAATCAAATGTTGTGTTTTGTGTGAAAAATCTACAAGTGTTTTGTCATCATCAAAAATGGGGAGATTGTTGTACTTTGTAGATTTTGATTATCACAAAACAACTAATTCTATTTCATATTCAATACATCACAAAGCATCAGTTTATATTCATTTTAATGACCCAACCATTTGATTTATTTATAGTTAATTTGTGTGTTAAGTGTGCAATTTCCATTTGAAGTGAACTGTACAAAGGCCAAGGCTTGGAAAGAACAAATGACATGACAGACTGAAAGTAAGCTTGGGTGTCAACATATACTGCATCAAGTGTTGACACATACTACATCAAGTGTCGATGCAAGCTATCCCAGTAAGCTCATTCTGAAGTCCAATAAAAATTGGGCGACCGAAATATGGAATTCAGCCAATGGAATTTAGGAGCTTATAGATTGGTGAAAAAGCCTGCAACGATTGATAAAGAAAGGCCTGCATTGATTGATAAACAAATAGAAATCGAACAACTGATCTAGAGTAATCAGATGACTGATTTTCCCAAGAACATTTGTCTGAACACATTTGAGAAATCAAACGACTAAATTCCAAGAATTAGTTGACCGAAATTGACAGGTCAATTGATTGCTGAAGAGAACTCCTTTCGATCAGTAAAGAGGAGAAGAAGCTTCCAACTGGTGACCAAACTAAAGATCGTACGACCAATTCATGAAAAGCAGATGATCAATTTTCCCAGTAACTTGGATTTGGGGACATTTAAAAAATTAGACGACTGATCCAAAGAAAATGGTTGATCGATTACGAAAATGCAGTTCCTATCTGGGATAACTCTTTACTTCATTAGGTTTGTCCCTAAGGAAGCGTCCAAGATGGGATCTTTTGGGTTGATACATGTAAATACCACCTATCCCAAGCCCCAGAATCGTACCTTACTAAGAAATAAGCATTCCATCTTGTTGAAGCTAGGGTTTTGAGGAAGTTCTTAAAGAAGTTTGTAGCAAGCTAGAGTTCAAGTGTGGAAAAGCCATAGCTGTTGTGTGGAGTTGCTACTAAGCACCAGAGGATAGTGCTATGTCCACGCAATGTCCAGAAGGCTTCGGTGAAGAGTTTTAGTCGTGTTCTACATCGGCATTCATCGTTCTACACCGACTCTTCATATTTGTGATAGGGGGAATTGATACTCTTTGTGTTTGGTTGTTATTCTCCTGTCCACATTTTTATTTGTTCCTTTTTAAACCAAGAACATCAGTGTGTTGGTTTGGTGTGTGGTGCGTGTGACATGCTACATATCGGGTTATCTCATCCCCAAAAACGAGTGGGGTTTGTGTTGTCCCCGAAAACAATCGTGGTTGTGATGCTTATCGGCTTGTACCTAGAAACAAGTTAGTGGAGAAATCCTAACGGGGGTGTGAGTTAGTGTGTCACATCTCGAGAATTTTGCAGTGGAAATATTATAATTAAATCGATATTACGAGACGTGAGCAATCGGCAAGTAAGCCTCTAGCTAGCGAGGATTAGATTTGCATCAACACAAATATGAGGGCCCAAATAATGAACATGACTAAGCTTTCATTCAACATCTCATTAATGTCAAATACAACTCCATTGTCACTTCCCAAAGCACGACAACGAAAGAGTTATTTGATCATTGAGACGTGAACAGTCGACAAATAAGCCTCTAGCGAGCAATCACATATAACACAACTAATTTGCTCTTATCATAAATATCAACTCTTTATTTCATTTCAATGATGAGAACTAGTACATACTCCAATTTAAATTGAACTACAGGACTAAGACTCAATAAATGGAAAAATTACATACTATCCTCACTCCTACTGCATTGTTCTAGTACTCTCATGCTTAACTATAATACTAAGATGGCTTGAGAGCACTCTTCACTCTTGTTCATTCCCAGTATAGTCTTGGTTCTCTACGTCATCCATATGCTGATCACCTGAAATGTTGGAAAGTAGGTAATGAGCACATACGCCCAGTAGGATTTACATCTTCCAGCAATGATATAAGTATTTAGTAGTTTAAAAGCTAGAAGGTATGAACATGATTTGTACTATGCAATTAAAATGACAGTAATAACAGATGAACACTGTATCATGCAAGATAGTAAGATCAAGAGATGTAACGATCAATCCATCTAGAAGGTTGTATTCAAGATTTCAAGATACAGTGATCAATGATCTAGAAAGATGGTATGGTTACGAGCAAGATAAAGATAGCATGTAACAAGATTGGCCATTTCACAAGCAAGCAAGCAAGTATGTAACAAGCATGTATCTTTCACGAGCATGACAGTCAATTCACAAGTCATTGACATGCACTAAGTATCTATGCCACATTGGAATGCATATCATGAACATGTGTAATGTGGTTTATGTATCTAGCATTTACACGCAAGCACTCCCAGCGTAGATGCAACATCAGTAGTCATTATACATCATGGTTAATAGTATATTCTCAACTCTCTATCGAGGGGGCTAGATTGGAGCCCTTGGACACTCGTCGGGCCCGATCTAGCATCTCAAGTAATTTAAACGTAGATACCCACAATCAAGTATGGCTGTTTAACAAGAGTTCAATAATGTCAAGATAGTTGAGGTGATAGTTCAAGAGTTCGATCTAGCAACATAACGGTGTGTTTTGAATTTAGTCCAATCACTTATTAGTAACTTGGTCTTATGTTCAATAGAGGTATACTCCAGAATCAAGATGAGAAGAGAAATATCTCGTCACGAATGCCAAGAGAGAAGAGATGCATGCACACTAGCTTCTGGGTAATTCAATGGTACAACCTGCTCATCGGCCATGTGAGAATCCATGGTCAGAGGAGACATACGAAGGCCTTGGTGAAGGGGTCACTAGTCTGGTAGAAGGAATATCCGACGGAGAGTTCATCACAAGCCAAGAAGGGGCTTTCCTATTGTGCTAGAGTGTATGCGCATGCCGCACGTGAGAATCACTCAAGTTCATGTGTGTGAATCTGATTATGGAAACTCTGTTTATGAAAACTCCATTTATGGCAAGTATCATGAGTGCTAAATCGGGAAATACTAATCATGCATGACCAATTTTAGCAAGTAACTATGTGTTTGGCAAGTTCAATAACAAGGAAAAAAAGTGAATAATTGATAAGTAGAGAGCATGATCATTAACTTGAGAACACTTAGAATCATGTCAAGATGTTTACCACTTTTTCATGGGCTAAATTAATGCATGATAAAACTGTCTAGAACCTTCCTAGAATAGATCAAACACACACATGCAAAGAACACAAAATGACGAAAACCAAGACATATGTCCCTTAGAAGGCAAATGCAGTCTCATCCCTTCACTTCATCAGGTCATAACTCATTGATTTTTTATTCAAATCCCACATATGAATATACCATCTTGAAGACCTTTGCATGAGGAATCCAATAAATAAAACGCTCGTTCAATCCGATGTCAATAGAAAAAGTTATGGCCAGTTAAGTGGACATAGGCAGAAGGCGACACAGTGCTTGTTGCCTTCTGACGATGATTGCGACAATCAACTTGTCACCTTCTGAAAAAGACCATGAAACTATCTCAATCTTGGTCTAGTTTGATACCCTGATGTTGTCGCGTTCTGGTAGCGACATGTCGTCCTATAGCGATCTTTATATGACGTTTGGGTTGCCTTTTCTACCTATTTCCAATGCTGACTTGGGATTGGGTTTGACATAGGGATGTTTGAAAATTCAAAACAAATTTTAGGGTGATCCAAATCCTCTAAAACCACTTCTGTTATTTAGATGACTTCCTATACATTACATAGTAATAAGTAATCGAGAAACAAAAGTCGTTTGACTCGGTGACAAGATGTATTGTGACTGTCTACATTAATCTGACATAGTACTCATATATGGGCTAATAATCTCTGTACAAACAACAAAAATTGGGAAAACTAGTGCCAAATGAAACTAGACTTATGAGGGAACAAGTTCTATGTTAAGTGCTCAATCTGGAAATGACTCCACAAAAGGATACAGAACTCATAAGATATGTTAGGGTTTAATCAAGACAGCACAACGTTCTAACATGTGAGATTTAATTCATGAAATCCACATGATAGAAATTGGGGAAAACAATAAGAACAACATCTATACACACGTATGCATGTATGAACAAGTTGAATTAGAGTTTGGCATGTAGATGACCTACCTTTTGGGTTGAATATAATTCATTCTCCATAAAGCCCTAGTTTCGACCAGTTGGAGAAGAACGCCTAATACTCACGATCCAGTGGGTAGAATTTAGGCAACATAGTACTATAAGAAACTAGACTCGGAGATCTTTCTAGGGGTATATGGTTTGCTAGGTTTGGTCGAGGTTTCACTAACCTTTGGTGATGATCTTGAAGGGGCTTGTTTGCAGGTCATAGGTGGAGATGAGCACAAAGTTGCTTCCTGCTCTAGCTTTCATCTTGAGATCTCCAGCCACCATAGCCTCCAAGCACAACCTCAGCAACCCTAGGGGTCATCCATGGAAGGGAGGGGGCTTATTTAAAGAGGGGTGGGTCTTTAGTTGCCTAATTAGATTAGGAAACTATTAGGCACGAATTTGAGTATATCCTTCCTTCAATTGAAGATTTCTCTCTCCAATTCATGATGGGAGTCATATGGAAACTTACCTTAGGTGGTAACCACGAATTTGGGCTTGGGTTAAAGTCGAATGGAGGTATATTGGGTGAGAATTTACCCTTTCATGGTCCATTAGTGAATATTTTTAAATTTTGGGTTATTTTCTCAGCATGAATTTATTTGTGGCCCAAAAGACATCCTTTGGTCCATTTTTTGCTTTGTGTTGTCAATACCCATTATTTTAAGTCCATCCATGATTTGTATTTTATTTGTAGACTCACTTAAGTACCTGTGATAGTAATTATCCGACTTATTCCCTAATTATGATAATAAGTTGCAAAATACCTTAAACTTAGCCAATCTAATTTTTCCTTGCACGAATTTCTTTTTGGGTTATTTGGGAGTAATATTTAGAGATGAACTGTGATTTTTATGAAAATTTTTGATGTGTTTACGTACATATGACATTGGTACGTACGTTTTTACTAATTTCAAAATATTAAATTATTATTTCTCATTTATTTCTGATTTTTTAATTAATGAGATTTTCAGGATGCTACATCCTCCTCTACTTAAGAGAATTTGGTCCCCATATTTATATATATAACATAAGCAACTAGGAAGGTTGCTTACTTAGGAATAAATCTGAAAATCTCTTACGCAGGCTTCTTCTGTCTCCCATGTATCATCCTCATCCAGGTGTTGATTCCATCTATCTTTCACTAAAGGAATAACCTTGTTCCTTAACTGGTGCAATTCATGATCTATAAATTTAATCAGTTTCTCTTCATAAGTCCCATCTTTATGGTGATGATCAGTTTATCCACATGTAATTTAAATAAATTACATATCTATTTTAGTGATTAACAAAACTATATAAAGTTCAATCTAATAAATTTTCTACAAGATTTGAGCACAAGAAATAAACCAAGGAAAAACAAGTCATTCAAGTAAGTATTCATCACACTGTAGCTATTTCAAAATTCAAGCATGAAATTTCTCTAAGTACAGATCGACTCCCTTCTTGTTTATAACGATTTCCTTAGAATCATAAGGATTTCCTCATTCACATCGATTTTGATTCTACAATGATTTGCCCTCACAACGATTCTGTAAGTGATCGCAACGATTTGCCCTCACAACGATTCGGTAAGTGATCGCAACAATTTGCCCTCACAACGATTCTGTAAGTGATCGCAACGATTTACTTTCATAAAGATTTGCTAAGTATTCATAACGACTTGCTTTTGTAATGATTTCTTAAGTGATCACAATGATTTGCTTTCATAATGATTCGTTAATTATTCATAACGATTCATTCTCATAACATTCGATAAGTGATCACATCGATTTCTTAAGAAAGAACAACGATTTGCTCTCACATCGATTTGATAAGTGAGAACAACGATTTCAATGTCACACCGACTCATCAAGTTTTAAAACGATTGGATTTCTGTAACGATTCGATAAGTTACATAACGACTCTGTTACTGTAACGATTCATCAAGTTACATAATGACTTGATCGCTGTAACGATTCGATACAGCAAACAATGATTTGGTTATTAATGCATAACGATTTATATGTGCATCGGTTTGCTTATGAGTGCACAACGATTTACATAAATATCAACTCCTTTGCATAACGATTTCATAAGTCATGCATATAACGATTCCATGTGAAAATAATGATTTGATTTTCGAGCTCATTTTTGAATACATTAAAAGTCAAAGTCATCACGTATATCTCTCTGACAACCATGCATTTATTATGACTGAACATATCACTACAGTGCATGCAAACGATATCATCTATTCTCATGCTTATTCTGTAAACATCTTTTTAGAAGAACAAAATGGAACTTCTATTTCTGTATAAAATCAATCTAACGTTGACTGACAACAAGAGACAGCTTAGCTGTCTATTGTTTAAGCTTGTAATGCATGCAGGTCTCTGACAGCACTCGTCATACAACGTTGGACAAAATAGATGCCAAAGGATATTATAGAAGATCTTCTCTCTGTACGTGCATGAAGACCGTTGAACGGGAAGCTCTGTAGGACCATGCAGTCTAACATAAACAAAAGCATAGAGACAACGGGCATTTCAACGTTCAAATTTCAAATAGAAGATATATAAAGAAGGCTGAAGCTCCAGAACAATAAGATTTGGAGTTTGAGAATACGAGCGACAATCTTACACAAGTCTTTCTGTGAGCAAAGCCTCACTCCTTTGATTGTTTAGCTCTTAGCTCTCTGCATTCATTGTGTTAATCTTGAGACCTTCTATAAACTGAGAGTGTCCCTCACTATAGATCTTTCCCTCTCAGTTTTAGCTTCAGATCTATCATTTTATAAGCTTGATCTAGGGGCTTAATCTCATTTCACATTATTGTGTTCTTGTGTTCCCTTCGTGTTGAAGGAAGACCTGGGGGTTCAGGGTGTGTGTTCCCTTCGAGTAGAAGGAAGACCTGGTGGTATCCAGGGTGGTGTATTTCCTCTTCGGGTTGTGAAGATAAGACAGCTGTGACTAGGAGTGTAAAGGTCCATAAGGGGGACTGTACCCTTAGGTAGTGAAAGCCTGAGTTGTTGCTCAGGGACTGGATGTAGGACTCCTGTGGAGAGGAGGTCCGAACCAGGATAATTCCTTGTGTTGTCTGTGTGCTTGCTTTGCGTTTACTATCTTTCTTTACTAACTCTAACACCCATCGAAGTGTGTTTTGTGTGACTGTTTTGTGAACAGGTTTAAGGTACTCAATATTTTTAAGAATCTCATTCACCCCCCCCCCCCTTTGGGCTTGCTAGTTGGGCAACAAGTGGTATTAGAGCGAGTCTCTTCGACAAAGAAGAAGATCCAACGATCTGAAGAGAAAAGATCAAATGGCAGCCCAAGGTCACTCCAAAGGCCAGTCAGTCAACAGGCCACCTCTATTCGATGGAGAAGATTACACCTATTGGAAAACAAGAATGAAGTATTTCCTACAAGGTCTCGATTATCAAATCTGGTCAATAGTTGAAGAAGGAGACTTGTTGGTTACAAATGAAAGAGATAAGTGGACTGAAGACGACAAGAAAAAGATCTCCCTAAACTGCAAAGCCAAAAGCATACTATGTTGTGCTCTCAGTAAGAAAGAGTTCAACAGAGTTTCAGCCTGCAAATCTGCGATGGAAATGTGAGAGAATTTAAGGATCACATAAGAAGGCACAGACAAAGTAAAAGAAACCAGAATAGATATCTTGGTGACTCGGACGAGAGGTTCCAGATGCAGTCAGGGGAAACGATTACACAAATGTTCAGTAGATTCACCTACATTACAAATGGTCTGGCAGGTCTTGGCAAAAACTATGAAATGGGAGATATGGTAAGAAAAATTCTAAGATCTCTACCATCATCTTGGACTCCCAAAGTAACAGCGATAGAAGAAGCTAATGACTTGAAGAGAATGTCATTAGAGAAACTCATTGGGTCCCTTATGGCCCATGAAATCAACATGGAGAGACTGGGAGAGTCTTCGAGTAGGAAGAAACACTCAATGCTCTCAAAGCTGAAGAAAACTCATCAGAAGAATTTTTCAGATAACAATGAAAGCAATGAAGACAGCGAAGATGAAGAAGCAATGTTGTCTAGGAGGCTGCAACGAATCTTAGCCAAAAAGAAGAAGTTTCAGTCTAGTAGAAGATATTTCAAGAAAAATAAGGACTTTAAGAAGCCAGAAGTAAAGGATCCAAAGAAAGCTGAGCCCATATGCTACGAATGTAAGAAGCCCGGACATATCAAAGCAGAATGTCCGAAGCTCAAGAAATCGGAATTCAAAAGGAAAGACAGTTCTAGGAAATTCAGAAGATATAAAAAGAAAGCGATGGCAGCAGCTTGGAGCAATAGCAGTGACTTTGACAGCGAGTCTATCTCAAGTAAAGAGGAGGAAGAAAAGGCCACCTGGCCTTCATGGCAAACATTGACGAAAAGGTAACATCTGATTCCTTCACTTCTTGCACTGAATCTGATTCCGACAATTTGGAAGAAGCATTTAACGAACTTTATGATAAATATAAGGATGTGTGTAAATCACTAAAAATGACAAAGAAAAATCATGCTTGCCTAGAAAACACAAATTCCAACTTAAAATCTGAAAATGAACAACTAGAGAAACAAATCATTGAACTTAAAAGAAGAAATGATCTGTTATGTGAAGATCTGAAAGATAAAAATAAATAAATAATAAAATTAGAAAAACAAGAAACCGTAGACGAATTGAAAAAGGAAATTAAAACTCTAACAGAAGAAAATGAAAAACTATCTAGTACACTAGAAAAAATCACCAATGGTAAAAATTCCTTAATATTAAAAGGTGCTAGACGGTCAGGAAAAAGAAAACAAGGATTAGGCTATACACCCCCAATAATGAAGACACTATAATATACCCTAAAACATATCCAACTCCTAAATTTATAGCTGAACAAGATACTTCATATAAATCAAACTTTAAGTATGTTCCGTATGAAAGGGTAAATAAAACAACATGTTGTAGCCATTGCAACAGACTAGGTCACAATAAAATAATTTGTCCAACCAAACACAAAAAATGGAAAATTAAAAGAAAAATTGATGACACTAACCAACCAGGACCCAAAAGAACTTGGGTACCTAAAGCTTGATGTTTTCATTTCAGGGAAACGTTTGAGCATCCAAATGGTATTTGGATAGTGGATGCTCAAGGCATATGTCAGGTAATAGAAAGCTATTCTCTCATCTCAAAGCTGAAGAAGGCACAGTAACATATGGAGACAATGGAAAAGGAACAGTGATAGGATGCGGATCTGTTGGCAATAAAGAGAAAATATTTATTGAAGATGTACTATGCGTAAAAGGTTTGAAGCATAATCTCATTAGCATAAGCCATCTATGTGACAGAGGACATCAAATCAAGTTCCAAGAATCAAAATGCAGCATCATGAAGGACGGAGCAGTGATTTTCGAAGCTAACAGAGAAAAGAATCTGTACATACTTTACCTTGAAGAACTGAAAGATCAAAACATCTGTTTAGCAGCAAGGAGCAGTCAACTAAGCTGTGGCACAGAAGATTGGGCCACTGCAGTTTGGATGGCATGAGAAAGCTGATCAAGAGAAACCTGGTGGAAGGTCTACCAAAGGTCAGTACAAGAATGGACGGTGTCTGTGGACCATGTGCAAAAGGAAAGCACACCAAGTCATCCTTCAAGTCAAAGACTGTGGTAACAACCTCCAAACCCTTAGAACTCCTTCATATGGATTTGTTTGGGCCAATGAGGACCACAAGTCTTGGAGGAAAGAATTTTGGATTTATTATAGTAGATGACTATTCAAGATTCACATGGGTATCCTTTCTAGAACACAAAGATGATACATTTGAAAGCTTTGTGAGTTTCAGTAAAAAGGTTCAGAAAGATAAGAAGTACTGCATTGTTGGAATCCGGTCAGATCATGGAGGAGAGTTCCAGAATGAGAAAATTGGCAAATTCTGTGATGACAAAGGGATAGAGCACATTTCTCAGCATCAAGGACACCACAACAAAAGGGAGTTGCTGAGAGAAAGAATAGAACCCTTCTAGATATGGCAAGAACGATGCTATCAGAATATGATCTGCCAAGATATTTTGGGCTGAAGCAGTCAACACAGCAAGTTAATTATTAATAGAGTAATGATCAGGCCTATCCTAAAGAAGACACCATATGAATTGTACAAGGAAAGAAGCCGAAGATCAGTCACTTCTGGACATTTGGATGTCCATGTTTCATCCACAACAACGGCAAAAGAGACATTGGTAAGTTAGATGCAAAATCAGATGAAGGCATCTTCATGGGGTATGCATCTAAACCTAAAGGCTTTAGGGTATTTAATAAGCATACTTTATTAATTGAGCAATCAGTACACATTATCTTTGATGAAACTAACCCTTCCTTGAGAAAGGAAGAAGATAGTGATAATGATGATGCAGATGAATTGTCCAAGAAGCTAAAGAACTCATCAATTGAGGACAAGGAGGATCCACCTCTGGAAAACCTGCAACAAAAGGACATAGTACATGAGAATCTTCCAAAGGAATGGAGATACAAGAGAGATCACCCTCCTGAAAACATTATTCGTGATCCATCTGTAGGGGTAAGAACAAGAGGTAACATAATTCCATGTGATTATTTAGCTTTTGTTTCGCAAATAGAGCCTAGGACAGTCAATGAAGCTATCACTGATGAATCTTGGATTTTAGCCATGCAAGATGAACTGAATCAGTTCAAGAGAAACCAGGTATGGTCACTGTTCCTAGACCATCAGATCATCCAGTGATTGGCACCAAATGGGTGTTCAGAAATAAATTGGATGAAGCTGGTGTGATCATTAGAAACAAGGCCAGATTGGTAGCTCAAGGCTATTCCCAAGAGGAAGGCATAGATTTCGATGAAACCTATGGACCAGTAGCTAGACTTGAGGCTATTAGAATATTACTTGCATATGCATCTGCATTAGATATAAAATTATTTCAAATGGATGTAAAGTCTGCCTTTCTAAACGGTTTCATAAAAGAGGAGGTTTATGTGGAACAACCTCTAGGTTTTGATGACATTGATTTTCCAAATCATGTATTTAAATTGCACAAAGCACTATATGGATTAAA